>JAMKPZ010000968.1:0-54275 GCA_024699675.1 Amphibolis antarctica | reverse complement strand
GGGAAGGGTCGACCTCGAGTGCGGATCGGGCATGCGCCGCGAAGAGCCATGCGGCGAGGACGGGGCAGCAGCGGCTCCGGTCGAGCGTCCGACCGCAGGCCTCGGCTACTCCGCCGAAGAGCTCGTCGGAGAGGTCGAGGTGGCAGGTACGGTTCTCCGTCTGCACGACGGGGACGGCCGGGACATCGCTGGGTGCCGGGGCGGAGCTGGAGTTGGCAGGGTTGAGAGGTTGTCGGCGGGGCAAATGTGACGAAGCAAAGGCAACAGAAGGGCAGCAGCAGCAGCAGCAGAGGAAGAAGAGGAAGGAGAGGCGGAAGGCGGAGGTGGTTGTGGTTGCGGCCGTCATTGATCGGAGGAGGGTAAGGTTAGAAGAAGCAAGTGGGGACTGGGTGGTACATATGTGGGAGTAGGACGTGCATGTGTGGGCGTGAGTGGAGGCGACGACATCGATCTCCCACACCTGCTCCGCCACCACGACGATAAAAAAGAAAAGGGGAGGGCGGCTTCTGTCACGTAAAGAAGAAATGCATGTACGATGGTTCCTTTGTTTGCTGGAAGAGGAGGAGGAGGAGGATGGAAAGCAGAAAAGGTCGGCGAGGAGTGCTGCTGCTTCCAGGAAGGTTGGCTGCGACGGCGGCAACAACCACAAGGGAGCAGGGCGGAGGAGATTCCTGCGGTCCTGCCCGACCAACGGATTGATTGATTGGGCTTCTTTTCGAATATTTCATATTTGATTTATTATTGGTTGATAAAATAGTTTTGCACGAAGCGGAAAAAATCAAGGGTAATTTCACAGGATACTTTTGTTTAAACGGTAAAAAAAAAAAAAAAGCGATGAAATTTACGTTATTCTAAAATATATATTTTTTAATATAATTTTTAATATAAAATATTAAAAGTATTTAATAAATATTATCGTAAAATACCGTAATATATAATAAAAATTAAATATGTATAATAGTTATCTCGTAAATAAATAAGATCGTAGTGTTTTTGTTTAAGGCAGAGATTTGTATGAACTTTTAGGATTTTAAGTGTATAATATAATAGATATTAAATTTTTATTTTAACTATTAGAAAAATAAAAAAATATTTTAAAAATTATATCAACTTAAAAAATGTAATTTAGAAATTTATTTAACCTATAAAATTTAAGTTTTATTTAACAAAATTAATAGATTATGTGAATTTAAAGTTCACTTTTTTTTAATTAACAAACAACGTTTCATCACTAAGGTGGTGCTGCTGAAGTGTATGGACTCTTTGTAGACTTCTCTTTCGAGATAAGAAAAAAAAAAATTATTTTTCTTTTTGATCATTATAATAAAAATATTCATTTTTATTGTATCATTTATTAAAAAATTTATACGTAAATTTTTACTTCACAATTTACTATAAATTTTATCATTATTTATAAAATTATCTTAGATTTTAACTTTCTATCTTTATTAAAATTAAAATTAAAATCAAAAATCAGATAAATAACAGATAAAATTAAAAATAAACGCAAGAAGCCGGTGGTGGTCCTCCTCCTGCTCCATCACGTCACGCATAAATAAGACCGTGTACTCGAAGTTCGATCCATCCAAATACGTTCCCATTCGTGCCTCTTATCGGCGGTCGCTCTTTCGTTTACTGTTGTAATCTTGGGAGTGTAGATTACAAGCATTCGGCCGCCGTCACGAGCGCCGAGAGAGCAAGCAAAATCGTGCAGGACGGCAGTGAAAAAAAAGAAGAAACTATTGTCAATAGTGGCGGGGTTAATTGTTGAATTCTTAATTCATATGGAAACTGAATTATTCAGACCAACATTTTAAAAAATAGCAACCACGAAGCTAAAAAAAGAAGAAAGTAATGGTAAAAGAAAACAGAGCGTGGTGTCCTGTAGCGGCAGAGGCAAAATAAGGTGGGCACTGACCACCTGCAACTGCGTCGGTGAAAAAGAAAGCGTCAAAAGCAGAGCGGGGGAAAAAATTTAAAAAGAAGCCTCTCTTTTTTTTTGATCGCCGGTGAAAAGGCTACGGCCGAATGGCACCGTCTGCGCGTAAGGAGACGTTCGTTGATGAAACTAAAAACATATATAAACATATTCCAGACGTTCCGATGCCACCCATCCCCCTCTGTCAGCCTTCTCTTTCTAATCTTGCTCCGGCGTCATGTGTGGTGGGAGACGCTTGGAGAAGATGATCATTGCTACGAGCCAACCATATATGCTGTAGCAACGTAAAAACGATACTGGAAGTCTGGAACCAACCAACATGAAAAAAAAGAAACAGAAATAAATCACTACCGAGAAATGAGAATGGGTTCCAGGTTCCTTAACTTTTATCTTTTTTTCACGACTTTTGCTTGTGCACGTTAACTAAAGAGATGATGCCTTGGTAAATGAATCTGGAAAGGTGAGGATGAAAAAGATGCCATGATATCGAGAGGTGGCAAAGTAAAAGATTCGGAAATCTTACTGAACTTCCCACCCACTTCTGTTCTTGGCGCCTCGAACTCAAACAAAAAGCGACCGGTCCTCCACCGTTGCAAAATAACCCAAAAGATTAACGTCAAAATAATATAAAAAAAAGACGGCATGTGCCTGGATTCCGATGCCAAAAGTAACCGATGGAAAGGAAACATGACCTCAATCAGTGACCTAAATATTTCCATTTTTTCGAGAGTGGATGACTTTTTCTTCTTTTTTTACTGTATGCATGCAGAAATCAATCGTATTTATTATTTCGTATAATTTTAATAATTATCACACAATCATATATTATTATCTTTATTCAATAAATCTTTAGTGATTATAGATTATATTTTTGATTTTATTTAATTTTAATAAATATACAAATACTTTTACATTAAATTTATTTTATTTTAATTTAATTCTTATTAAAAAATAAATTCTCGTTCATTCGTACACAAACATCCCCCGAGATTTCATACATCACCTTTGAAGATTTGTTCACTTGACGAGCACCATCCGATCTGAAGATTTGTTCACTTGATGAGCTGCAACCAGAAAGGATCGGGTTTGTGTGGGATGGTATTCGTTGCGTCAGCCGGACACAAAGTATCGTGTGTGTGTGGGGGTCATACGCCACGCCACCCTTCGTGATTGATTGATATGGACGGCCCGGCCCCAAGCTCCGGCGAGCACAAACCCATCGCTCAACATGCCGGGCGGTCAAGAAGGACGGCCTCCTCTCGCCCCCCGCCTCCACCGCGTCCGCGAGAGCCTGCAGACCCGCATGGCAAAGCTGGCGTGCTCCTGCTTCCTCTCCCTCCTCTTCGTCGTCGGCCTCATCCTCTTCATCCTCTGGCTCAGCCTCCGACCCCACCGCCCCCGCTTCCACGTCGTCTCCTTCTCCTTCCCCGCCATCGCCAACAACGTCAGCACTGCCACCGACGTCACCTTCCAAGTGTCCGACCGCAACCCCAACGGCCACATCGGCATCTACTACGACACCACCATGGAGGGCCGCCTCTTCTACCACAACCGCAAGCTCGCCGTGACGCCGCTCCTGCTCCCTTTCTACCAGCCCCCCAAGAACACGACGATGGTGCACGGCGTGTTCCGCGTCGCGCCGTCGCCGGGCATAAGGGACGAGCTCGTCCTGGACTCCGCCGACGGCCACGTCGCGTTCCGGCTGGACCTGAAGGTGATCATCCGCTTCCGGGTGACCACGTGGGAGACGCACCGCCACGGCCTTCACGTGAGCTGTGACGTGGCCGTGGGACCCGACGGTTCTTTCCTCCCGCAGGTCCCCAACAAGAGGTGTATCCTCTACTTCGATTGACCCAAAATTGTTCGTGATTATTTTTTTTTAAAAATAATTATTATGTATTTTTTTACGATATATTTTAAGTATATATGATAATAATAACTGTGCAAATCGTGTAATTGTTTTTTTTTAAATTGAATCCAACCTTAATTTAACTTATAAAAAAGAGAAGTAGATAAAATAAAAAAAGAAACGTGACCTCCAGAAAAGTAGGAAGCAGTCAATTAATATATGCACCCACGATCCTCCACAACCGCCACCGCGCGTCGTGATATAATAATCGACGGGAGGAGGTGAGGTTGATCAGTTGATGGATACGATACGTACGTGCGTGAATCGACCGCCGTTGTTGTTGTCCTGCCGGTGGAGCGGTCACGATCGCGGTTACGATCGCCGGAATGCCGAAGGCGCTGGAGGGCTCGCTGTGCATGTGGATGGCCCAGGTCACCCTCGTCTTCCTCATCCTCCTCTTCTTCCTCTACCTCGCCGTCCGACCCTCCGACCCTGTTTACACCATCGTCGCCTTCTCCGCCTCCGGCAACAACTTCACCTTCGGCCTCGACATATCCAACAACAACAACAACTTCCAAGGCGACGTCCACTTCGGGGACCTCATCCTCAGCTTGTGGGCCGCCGACCGCGTCGTCGGCCGCATCACCCTCCCGGGCCCTTTCTATCTGCCCCACAGAAGGAGCGTGCAGTGGTGGGAGACGCTGGTCTGTAGCAGCGACGACGACGACAACGTCGACGTCGACGACTACTTGGATCGATTGAACCTGGTCCTCTCCACGGTCGTCAGGTACCGGATCTTCGCATGGGAGACGCCGCCCTATCCCGCCCGACTGGTCGGCGCTGTAACCGTCGACGGCGACGAGGACGCGACGTCATCGAACAGCGTCACTCTGCGACCGACTAGACGGAAATGGAGGTTGAAGATTTAGTCCACCGATCGATCCGTAGGTACGCATGTAGTTAGTTAGTCATCATTTATGATCAGAACGTACGTACAGGCCGGCACTACATTCAGAAATTGATCCGGCCGACTTGTTCTTAATTTCTTCCTTAAATTAATCCACGGAAATGTAGTGGTTGAAACCCTGTTTTTTGTTTAATCTCGGTTCATTAGTACAGGTGATTTTCAGAAAAGAAAATTTCATTCTGCGTTTGATTTCGATTAATTAATGGATAGTTAGCTTGGGTATGATTTCAAAGCGATGCGAAAGAAACCATTCATTCATTCATTCATTCATACATACATACATATAATAAAAATGGTTTTTACAAGCATCCATGCATGTATGGTCTCTCTGTAGAAAGTGTTGCAGGGGCCTAGGCCACTGTGGCCCTCACCTCCTCAAGCAGAGGAGTGGTCTTGGCGTACCATGACCGGCCGGATCATGCCATTGTCTCGCTTCTTGATGGCTTGTTAATTACGGTCATAATGAATCAAATTAATCTACTGATCGATTTGTTAATTAATTGGAAGAATAAACGAAGGCAGCAACCAAATCAAAGATAGATATGTATATATACAATCGAATTGCGACCAAGGACGGAAACCATCGCAGCGGCGGCCATCTTCCCTACCGCGCCCCTTCTCGACGTGCGTGGCAGTGGTACCGCCGTGCGACGCCGTCACGACAGTCCTCTTGCAGTTGCAGCTGCGGCGTCGTTGACTAACTGGCGGCGGTTGGAGTTTCGAAGAAGAAGAAGCAGCTCTGCCACCACCACCGACACCGCCAAGGAAGGGGTCGGAGCAGCCGCTGCCATGGCAGATCGATTCCGATCGCCGATCAGGAGGGTGGTCTGGAAGATAAAGATCAATCGGGCCTAAGTCATTTAGCAGGGTGGTCTTCCTCCTCCCTCCCACGCGTACATGGAGCACGGCCCAAGGTCGTAAAAATATTAAACGGTTTCGATGATGGTGTCGATCTTATCAAATCAAGTTATGGCTGGAATTATAAATTATTCTGTAGACTAAAGTGTTGTTTGTTTACGTGGTATGTTAAGATTACGTGATAAATATTATTATTAACTAGTGTGATGTACAGTGAAAAAAATAAAAGTTAATCTAAATTATTTAATTCAATGCATTTGAAAGGCGGGAAAGTCGAGATATTTTGGGTAGGATATAGGTCTTGTGATGGAGGTAGCTCCTCGTACACGTGGCATCTCGTGATTGGCGAATAGGTAATCCTAGACGGATAAGGGAGGTGGGAGAAGGTATTAAGGCGAAGGCCCCCAATCTCAAGTGCCCGAGACAGACGCAGGGAGAGGGAAGACGACCCGATGATGTCTTCGATGGCCGGACTGTTGGGCTCCACTCAGGCGGTGCTGGAGGGCAGCGGCCTCCACCTGTGCGGGTCCGCCCGGCTGGCCAGTCGAGGTGGGAGCAGCGGCAGGGTGGGGAGAGGGACGACCGCCGGTACCGTGGTGCGAGCCCAGGCGGGGGAAGAAGCTGCCGGCAGCCGACGCAGGGCCGTGCTCGGGCTGGTGGCCACGTCGCTGGCCGGTGGGTCCTTCGTGCAGGCGGTGCTAGCGGACGCCAGGTCCATCAAGCTGGGCGGCCCTCCTGCTCCCTCCGGCGGACTACGTACGTGAGCCATATCGCCATATCACCATCGATCCATCCTTATTAATTGCTGATATTGTGTGGTGGTCGGTCAAAATTGGGGTGTGGTGGTTGACCGCAGCGGGGACGCTGAACTCGGACGAGCCTCGGGACCTTGACCTGCCGCTGTCGGAGCGGTTCTACCTGCAGCCTCTGCCGCCGGAGAAGGCGGTCGCGAGGGCGAAGGAGTCGGCCAACGACATCCTGAAGGTGAAGGGGCTGATCGACAAGAGGGCGTGGCCCTTCGTCCAGAACGACCTCCGGCTGAAGGGCTCCTACCTGCGCTACGACCTGAAGACCGTGCTGGCCTCCAAGCCCAGGGACGAGAAGAAGGCCCTCAAGCAGCTCACCGACGCCGTCTTCAGCAGCATAAGCGACGTACTTAATTAACTGTGCCCGTATATATAAAACTAATTAAACAACACGATTACCAATACTTAACCCTAAATCCTTACTTTGCACGCAGTTGGATCACGCCGCGAAGATCAAGAGCACGCCCGAGGCGGAGAAGTACTACGCCGCGTCCAAGTCTGCCATCGGCGATCTCTTCGCCAAGCTCGGCTAATCACCACGTACTCGATGGTGTTTGTCCCCTAAAGTCTGTACGGGCGGCTTGCAATTCAACTATTCTCATGTACCAATCGTACGTGCATGTTATTATTGTGCAGATCCAAAAGATTACTCGATTAAACATGCATGTATCAACTCTGCGTTAACTAATTAATTAATTTGCATCCTTCGATGATACTCCACACCAACCCTACTAAATCACATCATCAAGCCAGGAAGAGTCAGTCGCGTGCAGCCATCTTGTTTGCTTCAACCATAATAATTTACACAGAAGAGTCAGTGCGTGCAGCCACTCTTGTTTGCTTCAACGCATAAGTAATTTACACAAGAAGAGTCAGTCGCTTCGGCTGTTTGGCGAAACTTATAATCGATTAAACGAACTTAATTAAGTTTGCATTTTTTAATCAACACGATATTTAAAGCACGAGACTTCTACTTCTGTTACCATTTGATTACGTATAAATACTTGCATCACATGATTATTTTTACCTTTCATTCCAAATTAATTATACACTTATTTATCGTCGAACATGTATTTTTTCTATAATTCCGTTTAATTATCGGAACACTAGTAAAATTTTAAAATCCACACCCGCCAATATAATATACTCTTATTAACAACGTTAATAATTGTACGGTTTCTGTGAAAGTTGGATTGCCTTTGATGTCAAAGATTCCTCCATTAAATATTATATTACGTGGAATAGATAAAATGTGATGATAATTGTCGCATATAGATGAAATGTGATGAAAAGTGTCTTTTGATATTTACATATAAAATTTTTATATTTGCTATATAATATATATATATATATACATGACATAAAGACTTCATTTGTTTTTATTTTCTTTTAATTTTTAAAATTATTTTTAACGTATTTGTAAAATCAACTACAACTTCAATTCTATTCAATTAAGGAAAATTGTCATCAAATACATATCACCAATGTAAAATCTTACTTATACGTGCAATTTAGCTAAAGTATGTATTAGTATTTTTTCTTTTATTTTATTATTTAAAATTTTTGTATTATAGGTTTATTCATATGTACATTTACAAACTTGTATGTATTCCTTCTTACAATGACATGAATGGCGACTGTTTTAATGTTTTTTTTAAAAAATTTGAACTAAAATTAGATTTTAGACTTAATTAGAAAAACATTTATTTGATTTCTTTCTTATAATTTTATCTGCATAAATTTCATCGATTTATCGTCTTTTAAATTAAACCATTATAATATTTAGATGTGAGAATTTTATTTCTATTCGTACAAGATTATTGGTAGTGTTCAAACAACATGGTGAAGATCCGACCGACCCGAATACTAAGCGGCGGAAACGGATATCGTTCCAGCCGGAAACCCTAATCACAGAAGACGCACAGACCCCTCGGGAGCACAGACGAAGCGCCCGCGGCCATGGGATTGTGGTCCTGGTGGAGGGGGACTGGAAGCGCCAGCCAAAGCAGTCTTCCGGCACCGCAGAAGCCCACCGACGTCCAATCGTCCGCCACGGCCAGCGCCGGGGAGGTCCTAGGCATGAACGGCGCCGAGGAGGTCCGCCGCCCTTCCGAGGTCACCGTCTTCGAGTTCGGCTCTGCCGCTGCGTCCGGTGACAAGATCACCGTCGCCGGCTACTGCCCCGTCTCCGACGACCTTGAGCCCTGCCGCTGGCAGATCGTGCCGGCAAGAGGATCCGACGCCCCCCAGTTTCGTGTGGTGTTCTGAGCAAGTGGAGGAGGCCCCTTGATGGAAGCCGCCGCGTATGGAAAGGTAGATGCATTTCTGGGTTGCCAGAGAGATAAATCCCTGTTATATAATGAATCGTTGAGAAATGCTGGTTATTCCCAAGTTGTATTCGTTCATGATGCAACAGAGTTCGACACTGGTGTTTTAAGATTTGTTGATGTGTTTGATTGATGAATGATTCGCTGTGAACATTTATTTGATCCAACCTTCCAGAGAAGCGGCCTCGTCATTGCAGGTACCTTTTTGCGCTAGTCGAAGGCCACTTCCTTGTCGATTCTGCGGCGCATTTCTCGTCTTTTCCGTCGGTGATACTTTAGTTGCGCTTCGATCTAAAGTATTGAATCTGTAAACATATGGATGGAATTGTTTTTTGGTTCAAAGGAGAAGCCGCGATTATGGCCTAAGCATGAATGTTCCAACGAAAGGAGGGCGGATTTCTCGATTTCGGCAAAAGGAAAAGAATTGTTGAAAATTAATTGGAATTTCTCCAACCATGGAAACTCAAGAAAGGTTCAAGCATACAATTAAGTGATGCAAATAATTTCAAAATAGGTGAAATCAAGTTACAAATGAAGTTTAATTTGCAGCCTTTCCATCAACATCATCTCTCCACCTACAAGGCATGTCTATGTCCTTCAGGTTTGGTGGCAACAATGGTAACATATATGCCTAAAAAATTTTAACTAAAAGGCTTATTTATTTACGTAACTTCAACTTTAATAACCATAGATGTCACCGAATGAATTCAATTTCCATGAATGAATTATTTGGTATTGATGGTACTGTTTATTTTTTAATTTAAAATAAAAGTAAAATCTAGATTTATGAGATATGGATCATTTAAAATTTAAGCTTTCTCCTCACCTCTTAAGTGAGAAGATTTATTTTTGTTTAATTTAATTTTATTTAAAAAATAAATTTTTTTAATTTATTTTTGATCAAGTATAAATATATCTTAAAAGTAAATTCCCAACAGAGATGTTAAAAGCCCAACAGTCGGTGGTGGAGTCTAATCCAAATCCAATAACACTACGCCTTTTGTATATGACATATGCCTACTTCATTTGACGAGATGGGTTGCAAAGGAACTCGATTCCACTTCCTTTTCAAAATGGATCAAAGTTTATGTTGTGTTTTGAATCTTTATTTTTTATCTAATGTTAGAAAACAATCCTTGTAATATCACTACCTCTCTTGATATGGTACCAACAATGTATTTAATTGATTCAAATCCTTCAAGATACGTAAAAATTATTTCGCCATCTTTAGCTTTACCACTCTTAAATTTTGTCCATCTGACTTATGAATAAAATAACTAAAAGTTCACAGTATTTTTATTTTTCTTTCTAATAAATACCGTAAAAAAATCTATTTTTATTAAAAAATATATTTTACATAATAAATCTCATTTCTAAATAAAGTCTTAAGATTTTATTTGACAAAGTTGATAGATTAAGTAAACCTAAAATTTACGTTTTTTCAAGTTAACACGATTTTTAAGGTAAAAAATATCTTTTTATCGTTCTCTTTGATAATTATAATAAAAATTGTTACATTATTATATTATTTATTAAAATATATACGTAAAAATCTATACAAATTTCCACAGAATTTTAATAACCGCGTGATAACAGAGGAATATGTTCCATATCTTCCAGCCAGTTCATTGCTTGCGGTAAAAAAACGACGCTTCCTGGGCAAGTAAGGAAGAAAGGGATGGAGAGGAAAGAAAGGTAGGTAGTACTAAAGATCGTCCATACCATTGTGTTGTACGTTCTCGGCTACCTGTAACTCGCAGAAGATGTCTAGATATGCAGGGGCGGCCATGTGCCTTCTGATCGTGGTCGTCGACATTGTGGCAGGCATACTGGGCATCCAAGCCCAGATCGCCCAAAATAAGGTACACGACGACGGCGTGGTGTCGGCCGAGGAAGCTATAGCTTTTGAATCATACAGGGCGTGATCTGAAGTTGGTCACCTTGCGGCTTCTGGTTGGCGTGGTGCTGCTTGTTGCACAAGCTCTGTCATCTGATTGATTGGTTGATTGACTGATTTGCAGGAAAAGCATGTGAGGGTTTTGGTGTTCGAGTGTAAGGTGCCGAGCCACGAGGCTTACAAGCTTGGCATCTCCGCAGCCGCACTGCTGGCCATCTCGCACGCCGCCGCAAACCTGCTGGGTGGATGCATCTGCATCTGTTCCAGGGAGGAGCTGGACAGATCGTCGACGACCAAGCACTTGGCTGCCGCCACCCTCATTGTGTCGTGGTAACCCACTCACCCGTTCGAAATAAAAGTTCAGGTATACGCCGTTGTTGCGGCGGGATGACGGTGACTGCCACCTCGGCGCGCAGGATCGTCGCTGCCGTCGGATTCACGCTGCTGTTCGTTGCGGCGAGGGCCAACTCAAAGTCCCGGCCTTCCTGCGGCGTCAGCCACCACCGCTTCTTGTCCATCGGAGGGATACTGTGCTTCGTCCATGGGCTGCTCTGCGTCGCCTTCTACGCGTCCGTGACCGCCTTCAGGAGAGAAGAACGCAAGGCGACGACCGCAAGGAACGCCCACGACTCCCACTCCTCAGACCATGTTTAAAACAACGCACTCGCCGGCGCGGCGACCACACTCGCCGGCGCGGCGTTCAATGCTTCGTTTGCCGCTTGGCCTTACCCCACTCTCTCTCTTTCTTTTTTTCTCAATGGAATCCTCAATCGATATGATAATAATGCCGTTTGCAACAATTTTAATGTAACACCAATTCGAAATTATCGAACCTAATTATAAAAAATCTTTTTATTACTTTTATATAAGATTTTAACAATTTAAATGATATACAAATATCTTTTGCGTTTTTGTTGGATGGAATGAAACTGACGGGGGATCCACCGTACGTCCACATCCAAACCAACGGCCACGATGGGGATCCTCCCCGCAGCCATCCGAATTTCACTCGGCCGCCCCCGCTCCACGGCCTCTATATATAGAGGGAGGGGTGAGCGTACGGACGTCCGAAGTCGACAGCCGAAGCCTCGTTAAGCAGCCATGGCCGGGAGGGGGAAGACCATGGTGACGAAGAAGGCGAGGTCGAGGAGCAGCAAGGCCGGCCTCCAGTTCCCGGTGGGCAGGATCGCCCGCTTACTCAAGAAAGGCAAGTTCGCCGACCGCTTCGGCGCAGGGGCCCCCGTCTACCTTGCCGCCGTCCTCGAGTACCTGGCGGCCGAGGTCCTGGAGTTGGCGGGGAATGCCGCGCGTGATAACAGGAAGACCAGGATCATTCCCAGGCACATCCAGCTGGCCGTCAGGAACGACGAGGAGCTGTCCAGCCTCCTCGGCAGCGTCACCATCGCCAACGCCGGCGTCATGCCCAACATTCACTCCGTCCTCCTCCCCAAGAAGACCTCCGCCGCCGCCTCGTCCTCCACCCTCAACCCTGCCGACGCCGAATAAACAGTACGACTCTAGGATGTAGGGTTTCCCTTTGATGTATAGAGAGTCTTTTCTTCATTTGTGTCGTTCTTCGATGAAGGTATTCTTTGGATGACTCTGTTCTTTTTCGGGACAATAATTATATAGATGCATTGGAATGTTCAATTGACCGAGATCGGTTGGTTTTAAGATTTCGTTTCGTCTTTTCTGTATTTTCCCTCTCGATCTTGAAGCCTAATCGTACATCACGTCCTAAATCTTAACACTCGAGTTTTAAAATCCTAAACTTTGGATCCGTTTGGGACGAGGATTTCAAGGGACTTTACAAGAATGACCTTGTGACTGCGTTGCCCAACTACCGCGGAACTAGCGGAGCACAACGACCGAAGCAATCACGAGGCCGGCGCCTGCGACTCTGGTCGGGGATGGTCGGAGATGGTGATCTGGACGGTCTTGGGATCTGGCTCCGCATTTTCTTCACCTATAGATAGCGACATGGAGTCTTGGCGGCCGCGTCTCGTGCTCCGCCGCCCTTTGAGGGCTTGGGAAAGGGTGTGCGCAACGTCCCTCATCGACGGCCGTCTCTCGGGGTTTCTACTGATGCACCTGTACGCCACCGCCGCCACGTCCTTCACCTCTTGCGCGTTGTAGTTCCCGTCCAACCGGGAGTCGACGATGTCTTCCCACCCCACCCTTCCTTCGCAATTCAACGCCGCCTGATTCATCGTAAGAAGGTAGTGTCAATCGTGATTTGCCGGCCGATTGGGGCTAAATTTTGCCAGCATTCATCATCATATGCACAGAGCCCTCGACTCATCCTCTCTACGAGATGGCCAATATTTGCTCAAAAAAGACAGGGTCCAGAGAACTCACAAGTTCCACGTATTCCATCAGACCCTGCTGGGGGTTCCTTCCTGCGATCAGTTCAAAGAGCAAAATCCCGAAGCTGTAAACATCGCTTTTCTTCGTGAAGGTCCCTGCCGATACATATTCGGGGTCGAGATAGCCCAATGTTCCTCTGATATTATTGCATGCAACAGCGTTTTTGTTAACCGTTTCTTCCCTTGACAAGCCGAAGTCAGCAACCTATTATTCATCACACTATCGGCTTATATATATATATGCCAGGCAGTAGGAAATTGCAAGCGACGGCCTGATAAAATTTCAGTAAAAACCAAGCAAAATATGCAATAACAACATAGACTACAATCAATTTTGATCCAACCAGGCATATGGAATATGGACCTCTAAAGTCAGGAATATCCATCAAGCTGTGAATAGCTAAATTTGGGTTCTTTAAAAAGGAATGACCAAACCGGACAATGGCATACCCGTGCTCGCATGGACTGATCCAACAATATATTGGAAGATTTTATATCCCGATGTATGACAGATGGAATGGCCTGAATTAAGACAGTAAACAACGTCAATTTGCAGATTTTAAAACAAACACGAAGAAAGCCCAGGAATGGAATGTTAACTCACTCCCTCGTGAAGGTATTCGATACCCCTTGCAACATCAAGAGCAATGCAGATCCTCAAATCCCAGGATAACGGTTCATGCTTTACACCTGCAATCATTTACAATTCAGAAATCATAAAACTACGATTGCCAATAAACGCAAGCATTTTCTGAGTTTAAGCAAAAGGGGAAATTTGGCCGGTACCTATTTGTTGCCTTACATAGCACACAACTACTACTGGGGTCTGATTTCAAATCTACCCATCCATGCTGGGTTTCAAAACAGATGATTTATGGGTTTCAACTACTATCCATGTTTCAGGATGGATGATCAAGATTTAAAATTTTTTTGTAACCATGAAGACATCAAAGAAAAACCCAATTAAAATATTCATTCATTTAAGAGAAAAATTTTACTTCCGTAGACTATTAATTAGTAACTTCCTTGTAAAAACTGAATAACGTTCGTTTCTTCATAATTTCTCAAATTCCATTATACGGTGGCTGCATCGAAGTACACGACCATGTTGACCTCGAAGATATCATGAATATTTAATTATCCACGCATTCATGGGGCATGAAAATTACTAGTGAGAAAAAACATATGTAATATTTTGTATGACTAGAAAATACATTTAGAATTTTAGAAAATAGATTAAAAAAGAGAGACAAAGAAAGAGAGAAATATGAGCAAAAATGGGATGTGTAAATTATATATGCAATGTATACTTCAAATTAAAATTCAAAAATTTTTAATTTTTAGAAATGGGAGAAAAATAGTGGGAGGGAAAGAGAACCTAGGAACGTGGGTGCATTAGTTGTAAAAATAGCTTTAAAATAGGATCTGTGGACAAATGTCACTTTGGCACATAGTTCTCACTTCCGTTAACATAATAGGTTTGAGAACTTGTATGTGTGACCTACTTATGTAGCGTAAACATCCTTGAAAATTACCATGACAATTAGTTTAAAAACGCAGATTCAAACCAACAACTAAAATAATAACTGACATCTGATAAACTGTCACAACTGGAATGTGATGGCTACCGAGAAATATAGCACACTTACCGTATAAATGAGAGGCAAGACTTCCATTGGGCATGAATACATATATCAACATGTGTTGGCCTTTTTCAGCACAATATCCAACCAAATTTACTAGGTTTCGGTGATGCAATCTGCCCAAAAGTAGAACCTAGGAAAAGGAAATATGAAATTGGAAAAAAGCTTTTCAAGAATGTAAATTAAGGGAAGATGGCAAAAATCATCAAATAATGCGACAAGATGACAATGATACAGAATGACAACCTAAAGGATTGAATAGCCAAAAAGACACCATTCCAAACAGTGGAATGATGGCACAACTATGACAGAAATAGATGGCAACTATGTCAATGGTGGTAAACATCAAAATGGTGATGTCAAAACCAGAAAGACAGTGTCTTCCTGAGAATTACCTCGGCTTGGAATTCCTTTTCACCTTGCTTTGAATTAGTTGCAAGTACCTTAACAGCAACAATTTCACCAGTTGACATATGAGCTTTATACACAGGCCCAAATGCACCCTCACCTATTACTGTTGTGAAATTGGAAGTTGCCTTCTGCAGATCCCTAGACAAAAATGTAAAAGTAGAAAACTAGATTCCACAACATAGAACTTCTGCAGGAAAGGAATATAAAATAGGAGATTGCATACAAATGGTGACATGCATAAATGCATAATCAGGCCATTCTGTTAATCAATCCTTTTAATTTCCAATGTATTGAACCGATTGGTCAAATCTTGAACCATGTGCATTTCAGATCAATGCACAAGAGCTGCATAAACGCTAGTCTACTCTCAATGACAACAAAAATGTTCTTATTCAGGATATTCATCAAACAACTTATAGCTGATCAGATTATCTGTTGAAATCCTGGGCTTAATCAACATCTCAAAACATAGTTACATAATCGACCCTTCATCTGTTCATGTGACTGTAAATATTTCCTCTGTCATGTTTAAAGGATTAAAATCAATTCTAAATAAAGTAAACACACCAACAAGAATAATTTCAGGATTCGCAAAACTTTGCAGACACAAGGCAACTCTTTCAAAAATATCATGGCATAAAACAAAGAGTGAAGACACTAGATATAATGGTCACACTTGGCTCATTTAACGAAACTCTTCCAAAAATATTATGACATGAAACAAAGAAGCATAAGAGATGGATGAGACTACTTGTAAGAATATTTGGGTATTCCAGAAATTGTGATCATGTTCATCCACTTGCTCCTTTCTAGCCTGAAGGATATACCCCTATTTTCAGGAAATTGAGGAGATTCCAAGCCAGAAGCAGAGTCCGAGTGCATGGTACGTGAATCAATGCCATTACTTTGGATAGGGATGGCTGAAGTCCTTTGAGAGCTACTATTTCCAATCTGGGAGCGTCTCTGTCGGAACCGAATGCAGAATAAGGTTGCAATAGCCAATAGTAATCCAATAATCACACCAATAGATATTCCTATAATCAAACCCCACGAGACAGCCTTCATTTCCTTCTTATTGCTAGAACATCTGGAGAAGTTTGTCCATTCTGTTTGCACCAACCTGTGAAAGGAACAATTTCTTCTGTGAAGCAACATGAAAATCACAATAATACACAATGTTGAATGGTTAAAACATGCCTGTGTGCATTGGGCAAATAAGATTGTTTAGAAGTCCACGACAACAAGTTCAGTTATAATCAATACATCAAGTAGAAGAAGAGTTGATGTTGCTTATGCAACACAATAATCATAAGTATTCCAACATTTAACAGTTCTGACCATCACAGCATCTAATTCTGGGTGGAAATGATGGAGAAGCACCTATACTCTGAAAAAAGGAGGATAAAGGATGCCCATTCGACAATAAAACTTTCATTCTACCCTCCAATCTTTCACGAATAAACCAAACAAAAAAGAATAAAGCAAACCAGGAGATGGACCATGTAGAAATAGTAATCTAGAAGCATTTAAACGCATTCACAGAGGATCCCGAATCACACAACAGTAACTCATATCATAGACAGCCAGGGGACCAACAAGTTGATATGTTATACTAAAGTTGCAAAACGTAGAAACAAGAAAGTCCGTGCCGGGGCATTTGGCTTGCTATATGGGGGTTGTAAAAATTGTGGGGGAAGTGGAAGTGGCACATCCACTTGAACATCACAAAGACAAGCACTTGCAATCAGGTGGCTACTGTTTGCTAAAGCACCCTGCTTTGAGAATTCCCTAAAGTGCTGGATCCCCCATACATCAGCTTAACCACCAGAAGCTCGCTCATTACAAGCCGCATCAAACGGATTCGTCTTTTTCCGAAAACAGTTACATAGCCATAAGCGGTAAACGATCCAAACTCATTAAAAAAAAAAAAGCGGCAGGTCAGCGAAAACAAACGAAGGAGAAAAGTCTAGTGCTGTAAAAAAGGCAAGGACCAGATGCATTCTGTTCTGAGCGAGGATTTGGTAGAGGTTTCACTTCACAGGGAACAAACACACAACGACGAACAGAACGCAGAAATCGATGGATACAGGGAAGAAGAGAGAATCCACTGATGTGTGTACGAAGGATTGTTACCTTCAATACCGTTCGATTCGTGGGACGCGGGCGGAGATCGCGGGAATCGCATGGCACGACCCGGCGATACCTCGAACTCGAAGCAAAGAATAGCTACGAAAGAGGACCACAGCACTGATCGAACAGAAAAGAGGAGGAAACAGGGAGCAGTAATGGATCTGGGGTGGGAAAATTACAAAACGTGTTTGCACTTCCAGGCCTAAAGTTTTAGGTTATTGGAGAAAGCCCCATCGTGAGCTCTGAAAAGTGCGGCGATGCGTAATAAGCGAAAACCGTAGGGGTGTAAACGAAAACGCAGCATCGGAACGGCTGCCCGGCTGAATAATAAATTAACGCAGCAGCGGCTTTTGCTTTTTTAAAAATTAAGTAACGCAGCGGCTTTTTTAAAAATAATGATAATGATAATAAATTGCATGTAGGTGATACGTTAACCGAGATGAAATGACGCGGGAGACGGAGGACAGACGTGTGTGCGGGCTTGCTGGTAGCTGGGGCTCGACCGGCCGAAAGTGACCGCATGGGAGCCGCAAGGCCGTCGGATGGAAGGCGGGCGGGCGTCGGCGTGGGACGGAACCCAGTCTGGTGGCGTCGGCTCAACCATCGCCGCGGTGGACGCCCCGGGCCGGGTTGGTGGCACGGCGTAGTCGTCGGTTATACGATGATATGCATGTTTGGGGTGGGAATCATGAACATTTGTATACGTGAAATTGATCGTAAATAAATGGACGACGATTTATTTTTCGAATAGAAATAAATTTAATATAGATATATTTAACATTTTTTTTGAATTAAACGAAATTAAAAATTTTAACGATAAAACAGACATGAGCGAAGAAATTCAAGTTAGTTGAACATTTTTGTCTTAAATTGAAAAGTAAACAGTATCAACAGAAATAAATTAAATTTAATTTCATCAACACAAACAAGTGATCTATGATAACTGAATTCATTTCAATTCAATTTATATAAATTCCATGGACACAAACGAGGGCTTAGAAATTCAATCAACTTTTAAAATCACTTTTAACGTCATTATTACAATATAAATTCTAATATATAAATTTTTATCACTTTAATTATTACACAGATTCAACCATGCTCACGAAATTAACTCTAAATTTAATTCTATTTAGGAGGTGTTTGTGTTACTAGAATTAGACGAAATTATATTGGAAAATTTAATTCCACACAATTTTAGTATTTATGCCAAATAAGAAGTTAAGAATTCAATTCTCAACCCTTAGTAGTATAAAAGGAGAGATGAAAATTAAATACTCACTTCTCTCTTGTGAATTAAAAGAAAATCAATCATACTTATTATCCCACATAGTTTAACTAGTTGTTACACAATCATATATCGTTGTCTCTGCTTAATAAATATTTCATGATCACGTGTCATCGATAAACCATATTTTCAATTTTATTTAATTCTGATAAATGCAAAAACAATCAAACACCTTCATATTAAATTCATTTCCGCTCAATTCAATTTTCATCAAGGTGGTGTTTGTGTAATTAGAATTAATAGAAAATCATGTGAAATAATGAAAATTGTAATTAAAGTTTTTATCATTTTACATGATTTCTTATTAATTCTAAATACATAAACCCTCCTAAGAAGTGAATTTTTAACTGAAGCTGTGTTCATATGATTATGTCATGATCATGATTAAGCTCAATCTAATCATGGCAAAACAATTTTCAATGTCCGCAGGCTTTGAAGATGCAAGCAAACCAAATATCTGCAACTTGTGCAATACAGCTTCACTTATTTGACGACCAACATAAGCTGAGAATCAAGAAATACCTTCACAATACATTAAAATTAATCCCAGCGTGATAATTTTTCAATATACAGAGATCTTCTTTGGCATATTTCTAGTAACATATTGCTAACACAATGAAATTTATGGGCACATGTCGACTTTTAAACTTTAGGAAGTTCGACATGAAATCAAAGTTGGGTTGGGTTGGGATTATGAAAGATAGATAATAAAGACACACAAAGAAACACACATATACCATGGGTAAATCAGTAAATGGACGTGCATTTACCTAAGATCATTAAAGAATACTGTGTGTGTGTGTGATCACTTAGGTATAAATTATGATTAATCATTTTTCTCCCAAGCGGTTTTCATGTTCCATACTACTTCTATTTTCTGTGTTGCTTGCTTCATCTCACTTTTATTTCATTTTCTTGTTCTCCTCTACCCATATCCTCTGCTTAATCTCTTGCTGATGTTTTTAGCTCTTGACACTCTCCTCTCTTCTTCTTCTTATCCTTTGTCTTTGTCTTCATCTTCTCTGGTAAACACTGAAGTTCGTGTCTTCTTATTAAGCCAATTAGAATAGTTTAGTTGGTCAATAGCATCAATACTTGAAACTCCCAGTGGGACATGGCTAGAAGAAGAGAATCGTATAGAAAGCATGTTTACATCTATAACATACTTTTTTAAGCATTAATTATGATTTTTACTGCAGTCGATTACATTATCATCTACTTGAATAAATAGCTCATTATTGTGGTGACCATTCCGGGTTCGGTGCCTCGATCCCGCTCGACGATACCAATTCTACAAGGCGAAAAACATTTTATTTTATTTTTCTTAAAAAAATAAAATTAACATATATTTTTTCATAAGGGTACCAATTCTCTAATGACATTCATGGTAGTGTCTAATCTGTTTAAGTCATGCTTTTCTTGTACTTCTTTTATAACCTTTTTTAAAAAATCTACTTAAAAGAGTTTTTTTTCTGGTAATAACCGTCATTTTTTCAGACACACAAACAGACGAAACCTCACGCCGTCAACTTTTTTCGTACTTGGCGACCCGGCGCGACGGAGAAACGCGTATGATCGTCAACAGCAACATGGCTGCTGGAGGCTTGCGTTTCGTGCGTGCTTCCTTCCCTTCGGACGACAGCCTGGCCCTGGTCCTCACCTCCTGGCAGCGGCGGTTGCGGCCAACCGAGCAAATCCAGTGCCACCATGTCGGAGGACAGACATGCAAGTGAACAGATCGACCATCATTTTATTATAAATACACGGAGATCAGTGAAGCCACACACGTCTCCTCAGACTAGTAGGTAGTAGTGTGGAAGGAATTGAATGGCTCGTCCGCCCGTGCTGCTTGTTATTGTTCCCTTGGTGGTGGTATCACTGCTGCTGCTGCTGCTGCCGCCACCGACCGCACCGGCTAGGCCGATCCAGGAGGATACGACGACCCACCACACGGCCGCGGCGGATGGCAATAATCATGATGATGGGAAGGAGGAGCACGGAGCCGATGACAAGTCCATGGTGGGGGGGAAGGTCATCCTGGGCGGACTGGCCACCATCGTGTTCGCTGCAGTCGCCTGGTACGTGCGCGTCACCAGGAGAAGAGCCCAAGAGGATGGCGGCGGCGACGGCACTCTCAAAACTTGATTCAAGACGACTGGGCTCTTCTACATCTACATAGATGTATAGATATGTGCAATAATACTGACAGTCGTCCGCTTCTTTCAAGCTGCTGGTTTGATAGAAGCGAACCGTGGAGGTGTACTAATTAATGGGCGCGTTTACGAGTAATTTTTTTAAAATTTTAAAATTATTTTATTATTATTTAAATTATTATATAATTTTAACTTTTTTTACAAAATTTATTTTAATTTTAAATTTTTTAAACTCTTAAAGTTAAAAAAATTGATTCACATCTCTTTCCTCAGAATTCTCGTTTAATTAATTAATTATTGGAGCGAAAAAAATCATCAAAATATAATTAATTACTAATGATAAAAATAATAATATAAGAAATAAAAATTAATTACGATAACTAAAGACACGTCGTCACGTCCCCACATCCATTGTTTTTTACAAGAAAAATAAAAAATAAATAAAAGCCGTGGGGAGGAATAACGCGTGATTTGATTTGATCTCCGAGAAGCAAAACCCTCGAGCCGATGTCCGGCGATTCCGACCGCCAGCCGCAGCCACCGGTCTCCCCAGCCGCCGCCGCGCAGGCTATCCAGCCTTGCTCCCCTCGCTTCTTCCTCTCATCGATGGCGGCCGCCGCGCCAGCCCCGGGCGCGCACCGACGGATCGCGATCGCAGTCGATCTGAGCGACGAGAGCGCATACGCCGTGCAGTGGGCCGTCCAGAACTACCTCCGACCTGGAGACGCCGTCATCCTCCTCCACGTACGCCCCACCAGCGTCCTCTACGGCGCCGACTGGGGCTCCGTCGACATGTCCGTGGCGGCCCACTCGCCTGACGAGGAGTCACACCAGAAGCTCGAGGAGGACTTCGACGCATTCACCGTCGCCAAGGCCAACGACGTCGCGCAGCCCCTCGTGGACGCCGAGATCCCCTTCAAGGTGCACATCGTCAAGGATCACGACATGAAGGAGAGGCTCTGCCTCGAGGTGGAGAGGCTGGCCCTCAGCGCCGTCATCATGGGATCCAGAGGTGTCGGCGCCGCCAAGAAGGCCAGTAAAGGCAGACTTGGCAGCGTCAGCGACTACTGCGTTCACCACTGCATCTGCCCCGTCATCGTCGTCCGCTACCCCGAGGATGGTAATGCCCCATGCTCTGACGACTTGAAGCCCGTGCCTGAGGAGGAGCACGAGATCGATGGCGCCACCAAGGCCGCTTTCGAACCAAACAAAGGTATCTCCTTGTTTTTGTTTATCTTGTTGCTCGTTGCTTCGTCGTGAGGC
Source organism: Amphibolis antarctica (assembly GCA_024699675.1). Lineage (NCBI taxonomy): Eukaryota > Viridiplantae > Streptophyta > Magnoliopsida > Alismatales > Cymodoceaceae > Amphibolis > Amphibolis antarctica. Next base: position 32,378 of record JAMKPZ010000968.1, on the reverse strand, counting down.
AAGCCGCAATTTTTTATGGATCATGTTCATATGCCTTATCATTTAACATACATCTCCAATTCATGGTTTTGTTTGTTCGGAAGTTTAGGTCGATGTAATTGTTAGTTTCTTGTGTTGGGGGCATTGCAGAAGTATTTGCTTTTAGGCAGGGTTTCTTCCTACCTTCCCCCATTACTGCACTTAAGGGACTCTGGATATCATCATTAGATTGATTCCTATGAGTTCAATCTCACATCCCCATGATATGCTCACGCTGACAATAAACAATCAAGATGCCAACACCATTAAAGATGACAAGCGTGCACGATGGCATTCGCTTTTCTGGTTCTCAAGGTTTATAGTAGTTGCGATGCCATTTAAGTGCCAACACCATTAAAAAATGACTTTCAATATGTTATCAAACAGTCATCTATCAATTCACTGAATTGGTTGCGAAAGTAAGTAACATCTGCAAATGTGTTCACTAACAAATATAGTAATTAAACTAATGTAAATATTTTTCTAATTTTCCCCAAATATATGCTTAATTGTAGGGGAGGAGTTGTGGATTTGACAGATTCTCTTGATTTTTACCTTAGAAATAGAATCAAATCTTTGACACAACAATTTTTGGCAACATGTGTAATAATATACATCAAATACATAATTATTTATTTACATACATGATCGATTATTACATGAACTTGAACATAGTAGAAGTTTGAGTATTAGACTTCTAGCACATTGTATCAAGATGATATCGTGTTGCATTGTGGGTAACTTTTTTTCAAAGGATATAAACCAATGTATTAGATAAATTTCAAAATTAATATGGTCAACTCATTCATTGGACAATACTTGTGTTTCACGAGATGTTTCCCAATCAGGTCAAATTTATTGAATAATACAATGATCACTCCAATTTTTTAAAACAATTTACTTATATCAAGTAAAACTTTACTGAAGTCACAACATTCATGCATTGATCGAACAACACCATGGGTTGTGATTTGATTTTTATTTCCCCTTGAGTGACTTTGATTTATTTGTTATGCTACTTTCTTTGGATCTATTTTGCCTAATATTGGATTCAACCAAACAGCCTGCTAAAATCCTTGCAGTTCAAGGTTACTAGCTGTATCATTTCTGTGACTTTCTTAATCTGAACTCATAAGTAGGTATAGAGTTTTCTTTTGGAAGAAAGAGTATAGAGTTGATTCCTCGCTTCCTGTTACGCTGTTAGCAGTGATTCATTGTTGGGCTGATTAATATTCCATTTTTTTAAGTCAACTACTGATTCTAGATGTAGTGATCTCTATGTTGAAATGTATTATTTTTTCATAAAATTTGCATCGTGCAAGCTTAGACCTTAAAGAGTATGCTGATGAACGTCCTTGTTGGTTTTTGCTGGTTTATGGTTCTTTGTTGTATGTTTCATAGTTTGCTTGCCTTTTCAAATTGGGAAATATGTTTGGTATTTTTCGTTGTTTTCAATTAATTAAATAACTGGTCAAACCTGCACGACCATAAAATTGATTGTTTCTACATCCTTGGTGATTATTGAACTCCATTTGATTATAAGTAAAGAAATTCTTCGCTATATTGACTTATGATTTTTTTAATTAATCCATGTGAATTATTCCAATATTTCCCCTTGCTTGTGGTCTCCTTCAGATCATACAGGTGTTTTTTAAAAAAAATTAGGTAGGTGTGTGTGTTACCACCAAGATCTTTTTGCTATGATATCATTTGCTATTCAACAAATGTAGTTTTGCAGGAAAGCAGTGCCTCAGTTATGTAGTGAGGTATATCTGTTATCGGCTTTTGGCCATTCCCCATCTACTGTCACTTGCCAAGAGTAATCTACAGATGTGTGCCTCGTTCTTTCGTTGCAGTCAGAAAACAACAGTTTTTCTTTGATGTCGCAAAATGATTTGAATTTCCAAGACTGATTTTATTTACCTTCTCATCCATTTGCGTCTGATATTGCCTTTGATCTGACAAGGAATATTGGCATTCATCGTCTGCAGATGGAGCCTAAATCGCCAAAGTGGGTGGTGCATGGTAAGAATTTGGGGGCGACTGGATTCCCTGCCTAGTGCCTTTATAATTTCTGGTTGAACTTCGATGATGGCTTTCATGGCATTGACAACTTTTTTTTTAATCTGTGTAAGCTCTTGTAATATGCTCAAATAGTATCTAGTTTCCTTGAGTAATAATTATCTGCTTTGCCTGTAAAACGAACCTATAACTCTAGGCAGTTGAATGTTTGATACAACGGTGTTTGTTTTGACTGTCCAGTCGTATCCCTTTTTCGCCTGATAGGTGTGACCAACTAAATGCATTTCACAACTTATCTTTTCGTCTGTTCCGTTCGTCCAAACTTACCCTTATGTGTTGTAATGTTGCAATTTTTTTGTAGGTTCACAATTGTGTATTTTAATATTAATATTATCTATCCTCACAAAAAAACATCTCTTCTTACGATCACATTGCTTTTTTCTTGTGATCGTTCAGCTTGGTATGTGTGTGGGGGGTCGTTGATGTTATCTTCCATCTATGCAACAAAAGAAAAGGTTCCCGCGCGTGGGGATTTGCTTTTGCCATTATACGGTCATACAGAGAATGTCTTTTACCTTGCCGTTGCTGTTGCACTTTTGCCGTACGTTCATATGTGCTATTAGGTGATGCGTCACATCGCCGACGCATTCATATTGCAACCTCCTCAGATTTATCCCCAGTTTAAAATGAAGAATAGAACATATATATATATATACAAGTAATTGTGTTGGTGCTTTTCTGGCTTTTTGGTCACATTCGTGAAGGTGTTGAATGTGATGTATTTTAAACTATCATTTTGATATTACTATGGTAGAACTCAACCCTAGAAAGAGCGTTTATTTATGTACTACAAATATATGATCATACTTTATCAGTGAAAGGAATGTGCACCTGTCCTGAGCGCACTAGCAAACTGCAAGGGACACTTATTGAAATAAAAAGTAACAGTTTCGGTTTAAACAGCAGATATGATGTGATATGGAAAAATTGTTCCGATTACGAGCAACATACAACACGAGACACTACTAGACGATGAAACACGACACGGAAGGAAAGATAGATTGTGACGACGATTTAATGAACGGGTGCTTTTCGTTGTCTAGCAAATGTAGAGGCTCCATCTCTGGCCATTTCAGCTGGAAGACTAGTAGTAGTCGTCCCTGGAGTTCAGCTGGCTCAGAGTAGGCAGAGACGGAGGAACTTCCCTCTGGACCCCGGCAGGGACGAAGGGGCCACCGACGAAGGATGGAGTAAGAGAGCCGGACGGCGGTGCGCTGGAAGGAGCATTGCGGAGGTAGGTCGAGCTTGAATGGCGGGCAACGTCCTGTGCGAACAGATGAAGCAATTAAACAAAAGCCGCTAGGAGCACGTTTTTTCAGGTCAGGTAATTTGAAGATTCTACTCGTCTATATATGCGATGGATGAACCACCAAAAAGGATCCTGCAATTCTGCTGGATTTCAGAGAAGCAAATCGAATGAAACAGTAGAATGCGAGAAGAACCGTTGTTTCTGAACCTATAGCGATGCTCGTGAACCGAAAAAAAACAAACAGAGACAAAACGAAAAACGATTTTGCTCCTACCTGAGAAGAGGCGGGATCCGCGTTATCCTTAGGCATCAGAACCATGTGATCGCGAATCCCCTTCCTCAGCGGGGAATCCTCGTCGCTGCCGGAACAAGAGCTGGCCCTCGGGGGCGGGGTCGCTACTCCGGACGACACCGCCTGAACCTGATTTCCTTCATCCACGTCTTCCATCTCGTCGGAGGTCACCCCAAGGTCGTCTTCGTCATCATCGTAATCCTCCTCCTCCTCCTCCTCCTCCTCATCCTCCTCGTCATTGCCGTCATCGACCACTTGGACGTCGGGGATGCCCCTGCAGCGGTCGCACACGGCAACGGCCATGCAGAGACGGCGACCGGTGCCCCTCCAGGGCGTGAGCGCCTTGCACGCCGCGCAGAGCAGGGACCTGTAGTGCATCTCCATCAGAATGTTGGAGCAGTGGAGTTTCGTTTCGCATGGCCAGCAGAGATCCACCCTTCCCGTCTCGCAGTAGACGCTTGCCGCCATGCCGCACAGTGTGCACTGCTTCATCTCCGCCGATCGCTCTCCTCCCTCTCCCCCAACACGCGGAGGCTACTTATATAGGGTGAGGCCGAGCCACCGAGGGGTGAGGGGGGGCATCCTCGTCATTCCGCAACGCCAAGCGACGCTTCCTTCCGCCGAAGCGAGGCGTCTGCTGACATCTTGACCGTAGCCGTCCCTCCGCCAACCACGCCTCTACATCTCATTCTCAACGAACGGTAGCAATTTATATCTGTCCAAAAGCCAAAAGCGCAAGATAAATGATGGTTACGTGCAGTTCAGTTTAACTAACCAGCATTTAATCTCATGCCAGATTATTAATTAATACTTTTCACCGGTGCTAATTACCATTCACGCAGAAATACACAACGTCTCTCTATTTACAGAAATACCGGCCCGATTTCTGTGGGTCAATATTTCATTTTGACTCGGGTCTTTGGAAAAATGAAACGACAGAAATACCGGCTTGCTTGTGAATATGGTAACGCCAGAAATTCAAGAATAAATAATAAATAAAAATGATAAAAAAATTTAAAAATTATTTTTATATGTATGAGAAATGAAAAAATATTAAAAATAAAATAATGCACGTTAAGGTTGAGGGTTCCTATTTTGGATTTTTTTTGTATTTTAACGAGAAGAAATGAAAAATAAGAAATACTCAAATGTTATATATTAATTGAGAAACGATAGAAATAAGATTTTTCATCATTTTACATCAAATGTTTTCAAAAAAAATCAGTCAATGGGAAAATTGAATTTTCATGAATTCTTTTCTCATGAATTTTAATTGCTTTGTATAATTTGAAAAAAATTTAAATATTTTTATTACTACAAATATCAATTTTTTTCGTCATTTTTCATTTGTTGAATTAAAAAAATTCTTGTAATTAACAAAAAATTCATCAAAATGCACAAGAATTGTCCAACCTTTTTTAACCATGGTTAAACTCGTGATTACAAGAAAAAATGTAAAATTATATTGAAAATATTAAAATATAAAAAAATTATACATTTTTTAAAATTAATTTTCCAAAAATTTCAACCATCTTAAATTTTTCTTTTTTTTTCTTAAATTTCCATTTTACAAATTTCTTCGTATACAAACAAACTCGTAAGAAGGTAAATTCAATTTCATAAGTGAGGAAGATACGGTTTCAAATAATAAGTTAAAGGTTGCTGTAGCAGGTCAAAAAAAACAGGGCGCATCCTGCCAACATACACCAAGATCCACACAACAGTACAAGATGAAACCACCCAGTTCTCATTATTATGTTGGGCGCTCTGAGGATGGAGGAACACCTTTCCGGTGGGAATGGGAAGTGGAGGACACCATCGCATGAATCGGACCACCCTAACCCGGCGGTGGTAGTGGCGGCGGAGGAGGAAGAGGAGGCGGAGGAGAAGGACAACGCGTTGCAGCCAGATGATTCCCACTGGATCGATCGCTTGTGCTTCGCAGGTCATGTGTTCGATGGAATGCCGCCGCGGCGTTGCCTCCGAAAGCTCCCTCCCACTCCCCTTGGGAAAAGAGGGCCGAAGATCCGGGTGTGTCGAGTACGGTCCAGGTCCTTCGGTACCCTATATCGTATGGTCCGGTCCAGTAATATTTTTTTTATAGGAATTTAAAATATCGCTGTGTTTAAATTAAATGATTAAACCATTTCAACCACTGTCCACTGACTCGCTTTATTTGACTTTTATTAAAGTGCGTTTGCCGGCCGCCCGGAGAAGAAACCACGCCTGCCGGCGGACAGATCCTGCTTTCCAGTGCGGTCCAGATCACAATAATACCAAATCTGCTGCGACTGTATTATTCTCACTTCACCGGCACCACACACACACACACATATATATATAGATAGATGTAGATATACGATAGATGGAGAAACGAGGCGGTAACAAGCAGAGAGCCAAAGAATAATAGTAATAATAATCCAAATGGAAGAAGATGTTGATGGTACGGGAGCGGCATGGGATTTTTACGACAGGGAGGGCGGGGCGAGCATCATCTAGGGCCCCAGAAGACGAGGTGCAGGAGGTTGTCGGCCCTCTCGGCTTCCCTGACGGCGGCGACGCCGGACAGTCTCCGGGAGTGGTTGACGGTGTTGGTGGTGGGCCCCAGGGCGGCCTGCCTCGCGTACTGCTGCAGAATCGTCCGGAACGCGTAGTTCCACCGGCAAAGCCCCACCTGGTCCTTGAGCGTCTCCACCGCCGCCACCCCCACCGCCACCGCCCACATCGTTGCCTTGCTTCCCCCCGCCATGTTTGCGTTTATGGATGCTGCAGTTTACCCTTCCGATGCGATTCCGACGCCTCGGCCTGTGCCTTTCCCTATATATATGTGTGTGTGTGTGTATCTGTTTCTGTGGGGTGGGGATGTGGTGGGCCGCCGCCCGCCCGCGCCGCACCTGGTTTTCGCTTCACCATGGTTTGTTCCAGTCCTCGTTTTTCCGGCACCGTGGATTCACCGTCACCCGTTTCCGCAAAATTAATTCCCTTTTTCAAGGGCAACGTGAGCCACGCGCGTCGGTCGGCACGATTAACTCGAAATTGGTAAAAATAATTAACGCGTGTCGGTCGGCACGATGGAGATTTGAGGTGCCAATGAGCTCTGGTTTGCGACCTGCCGACCTGTTTCCAGCGGCGCTCCTTCAAAATCTGGTTTGCGATCCGCATCTCTCCTCCCTCGGAATCTTCCGCCTCGCCGACGGCCGTCTCCGTCGCCTTCACTCCCTCAATTGACTGCCGTATCATTTTAAAATTCCTATCTCACTTATGCAGATACTCTTATTTATACGATAATATTCATATTTTCTGATTTACTATTTTTATTATTAAAATTATTTTTTTCTCCAAAATAATTCACTTGAAAAGTAAATACCTCCTTCTTTTTCACTCTGAAAATAGTATTAACAAACGATCCCTTAATCTCACCCTATTTATAAACATAATAATTGTCTTCGAACTTCCGGTCCGTGCTCGTCAAAATTAGAACGATACTTTGAATTTAAAATTAGACTCCCTTCGTAACAAAAATAAATAAATAAATAAATAAAAATAGCTACGTGGAACCACGGTAGGTGGTCCCAACGGAGGAGCACTTGGACGCAAGTGGCGTCGTCGCGGTCGTGCTGCCACCGGTGCCCGCAGTGCGCTCCTCGTTCACTGTTCCTCGTTCGTCGTGGTATATGGCAGTGGTCGACGGCAGCTCTGGGGCGTCGGAGAGCACGGTGAGGAGGCTCTGCAAGAAGATCCACTTCTGGAACACCGCAGGTGCCGCGCCTCCCACGCCCACTACCTTCAACTCCTTCTCCGATCCGTCCCGGCATAGCAGTCATGGACACGGGGCTGGGAACCTAGACGGGGGCGCCAGTCGACTGCAGCACGGCGGCGGAACCTCCGTATCCTCCGTGGCCAGGTCACTGCTGCCCAAGCGTCGCCGCCTCCGCCTGGATCCCGCCACCAAACTCTACTTCCCATGTGCGTCCTGCGGTTCCGTCGACTACGCTTCCTTTTGGTTCTTTTCTCCTCTTCTCCATCTTCTCTTCGGGCCTGTGCAAATGTTCCTGATCTGGCGCTGTTTTAAGCGGACTTTGGTTCTGAATTGTGGTTTACCGTGTTCTTATTACCGAAAACATCAAAACGTTCTCTTTTGGCGTGTGCTGGATTTCGGCGATTGCTGTTACTTCCTGTGCCGAACTCCACTTTGCAAATCTGTGGGGTTTTGATTTCCCTTCCTTGTTTGTTTCCATTAGGTTTTCCCTTTCTCGGCTGCTCTTGTCATAAACAATGCTGATTTGCTTCCTTAGCGTTTTGAATTTAGGGCTTTTTCTCCAGGTTTTGAGATGTTTACCATGCATTCTTCGATCTGTGCTGGGGGTCGGTAAAGATCCCTCATTTTTTGATCTCCGTTCGTGGATCTTCTTTTTAGATGAACCTGGCAAACAGGTCAGGAGCGCCGTCCGCATAAAGAACATCAGCAAGTCTCATGTTGCTTTCAAGGTATGCTGATGGTATCTTCTGGTATTCCAAGAAATAACACTATTGCTTGTTTCGTTTTGCATTTTTTGTATCAATTCCCTCGATGTTTTTGATAATACTCTGAATGCCATTTGAATTTTTGGTATGACATTCAATACCTTGCTTGTTTCTATTTCTTGTTAATACCCTTTCTTTAGAATTGCCACTAATAGCGTTTATTTCCTCCGTTACTTGTGAGCAAAATGACGAGAAAAACCTTACCTTCAATGAATACCCTTGCAAGCTTTGCTCTTTTATTGCCTAATTTCCTTAACCTTTTACACTCATTTCTTTTCCACTACTCCTTTAGCCTTTACCCTTGTTTCAAAGGAAAAGGGCTTTTACTTGTTTCTCGGTCCCAATGCTCCAAGCAAATGCTCACAATATTTGTGCTAACTCTTGTTCTTGAATTGTTTCATCTTATGTCGCCCATACACACGCACACACACACACGCTCTCTCTCTCTCTCTCCTTGTATTTATCAAAAGAAATGAAGGCCATACTCAAAAAGTTACCTAATATTATCACAATGAAGTTTCCCTTTAATTCATTTTACCTGATGAGTTCACCTGTTCTTACTTTTGTCTTCAAGCTAACTTGCCTTAGTTTTTCCTTTTAACAAATTTGTATTTATCGAGAGAAATGAAATGATATTAGGAAATTTACCTAATGTTATTGGTAGGAAAATTCACCCCCCAATTCATTGTACTTCTTAAAAGAATCTTAAATTTGGGCTGATGTTTGGTCGAGATTCTTGTTAATCACCAGAATTTAGCTAGCCTGCCTTAGTTTTTGCCTTCTAACAAATTTGTATTATAGAATTTGTGACAGTTTCAATGTTACGCTGATTTTGTTTCATGGTTGGTTGGTATTGTAAATTGATTTTCGTCCGAACATTAAGAAATCTAGTTCAGATGCAACTGCAGTCTATAGAATGGCTTTTGACATCTTGTCTTTTTACCTATTCTCAGCATTTAACTTTTTCCTTTTTGCATACCATCTAAGTTATCCTTGATTGTCCACATAGTTTCAAACAACCGCTCCAAAAAGCTGTTTCATGCGTCCTCCTGGATGTATACTTGCTCCTGGCGAGAGCATCGTAACGACAGGTACCATGCTGTTTTCTACTTTTACACTGTTTCCTCCATGTATGCTTGCTTACAGAAGCACACGTCCCACTTTTTTTTATGTTGGCAGTTTTTAAGTTCGTTGAGCATCCGGAGAATGACGAGAAGCAGCCAGACAATAAATGCAAGGTGAAGTTTAAAATTGTTAGTTTGAAGGTGAAAGGAGCAATGGATTATTTACCGGAAGTGGTAAGCTCAAATTCAAGCCTTTCTGACTTAATCCCTTGGGTGGAGCATGCTCTTCGTCTCCATCCCGTCCCGCCCCCAGCATATATATTGATCTCGTCTATGGGTTTTTAACTGTCTTTCTCATATTCCTCTCCTTTCTTTCTTTTTTCTCCTTCTTGTTGGTCGGCTTCTGCATTATGTTAGGCATAAATTCCTGGCTGCATGCAATGTTGTATGTTGTTGTTCACAATAAACTACTTAATTGTGGGGCAGTTTGACGAGCAAAAGGATCAGACAACGGTGGAACAGATCCTAAGGGTTGTTTTCTTGGATCCAGAGAAGCCATGTCCCGTATGTCGTGTGACATCATCTTGTAAATCGTTTGCTAATGTATTGTCATTTTGAATGCTCGCGGGTAATCCCGGTTTGTTGAACCTTGTTTGTAGCAAATGGATAAACTGAAGCGGCAATTGGCAGAGGCGGAGGCTGCGCTAGAGGCCCGCAAGAAACCTGTGGAGGAGAATGGACCACGGATCGTTGGGGAGGGCCTTGTCATAGACGAATGGGTAACGACGACCCACAACATCTCGCTTTTCATCGCATGTGTGGCATGGTCCCTAATTCCTCGGTTGCATGTTTTTGCCATTTTCAGAAAGAACGAAGGGAGAAGTACCTTGCCAAGCAGCATGGGGAAGGGCCGGTTGATTCCACTTGAGCTTCGTGGGTTTGTTTGTTAGGGTTTCCTTCGGCTTAACGAATCATGGTCGGTGGGATGGGGGGTCTTCTGATTCTGTTGTGTGCCGTCCTGATGTAGATAATGCACCTCTGCTTAAATAAGAAGAAGAAGAAGTAGGTTTATCATTCTTCGGAGCTTACAAATTGTATATTGAAATCATTCCACGGCCGATTCGGTTTGAGGTGGTTAAGTGGGTTGCCGTCTTCCTGCTTAACTGCTTGCGAGGATTTGTTTTCGGGTTGACGTGGAACAGATCTTAACTGCTTCCGGGCAACAACGGTCGACAAATTTGTTTGAGTTTAAATTCGACCGTCCTTGTGTACACGTACGTACGTACGTACATACAAAAATTCATACGTGAGGAAGAATAATCATCGTCGTGGAAGTGCAATGGGGGAATAATGAACGTTGTTTGTATTATTGGGGGAGGGGGTCATGCGACGGGGGGATGTGCTTCGTCGGCGACGAACCTGCCCCAGAACCAGTGCCTCTTCCAGACGAGCGCCATCTCCTCAATGGGGACGTTCTTGGTCTCGGGGAGGAAGAAGTAGACGAAGACGGTCATGAGCACCACCCAGGCGCCGAAGAAGTAGAACAGCCCGAACTTGAGGTGGCAGAGAAGGGTGAGGAAGAGCTGGGCGATGACGAAGGTGAACAGCATGTTCACCGACACGTTGATGCTCTGCCCCGCCGACCTGATCTCCAGGGGGAAGATCTCCGACGGCACCAGCCACCCCAGCGGCCCCCACGACCAGGCGAACCCCGCCACGTACGCGCAGATGAACGTCACCACGAACCCCGCGTACACCTTCGACAGATGCCCTTCTCCCGTCGTCCCGAACTTCACCCCGATCAGAGTCCCCACCGCGATCTGCACACACACCAAACGCTTCGTCTGGTAACACATCCTAAGTAAAAATTAAGTTACTTCTAATGTAAGCAGATTTTTGGGATAATTCTTTTTACTTTTTTTTTACATTAAAAATTACTTGTGTCGTTAACTTATTTGACAGAAGAAGTGCTTCTTCTTCTTTTTACTTTTAAAACCGAAAAAATTACTACGCACCTGGCAGATGATCATCTGGGTGCCGCCCTCGAGAAAGAGCCAGCGGCGGCCGGCGCGGTCGGCGGAGTAAATGGAGAAGAAGGTGGCGAAGACGTTGACCAAGCCGGTGATGACGGCGGACATGAGGGAGGCGTCGTCCTCGAAGCCGAGAGTCTTGAAGAGGACGGGGGCGTAGAACATGATGACGTTGATGCCGGTGAGCTGCTGGAAGAAGGGGATGAGGATGGCCATGGTCAGCTGGGGGCGGTACTTGGGGCGAAGGATGTCCGACCACGGATGCTGGACCAGCTTGGACGACTCGCTCGCCGCCACCAGGTCGTTGTACTCCTCCTCGACGTCATCGGTGCCGCGGATGCGCCGGAGCATCTGCCGGGCCTTCTCCATGTTGCCGCGGTCCACGAGAGAGTTGGGGGTGTCGGGAAGTAGCAGGGAGCCGAGGGCGATGATGGCGGCCGGGACGGCGGCCAGGGCCAGGCTCACCCGCCAGCCCCAGCCCCCGGAGATCTTGGCCGTGCCGTAGTTGACGAGGTTGGCGGCGAAGATGCCTATGGTGATCATCAGCTGGAAGGCGATGTTGAGCATGCCCCTCATGCGCGCCGGGGCCATCTCCGACAGGTACAACGGAACCGACTGCAAATCACGACGCGTGAGGCCAGGGGTGAAGAGAAGAACCACCCGACCCGCCTCGGGCCTCGGCTCTTCTTTCTTAATCCACGGAGAGCATACATGAATGCACGCACGTACGTACCTGATTGGCGAAGCCGACGCCGACACCGAGGAGGATGCGGCCGATGATGAGCATGGAGACGTTCCTGGCTGCGCCGTTGATGGCGGCGCCGACGAGGAAGGTGAGGCCGCCACCGAGCATGGACCACTTGCGGCCGCACACGCGGGTGACGGTGGAGGCGAAGAAGGAGGCAACGAGGGCGGCGACGTAGAGGGAGGAAGTGAACGTGGTGAGGAGCTGGCTGTCGAACTTGCAGTACTGGTTGGCGGAGTGCTTCTCCGCCTTCATCTTCTCGTACACCGACGGGAAGAAGCCCTTCAGAAAGGAATCCATGGACGTGACACCACCGGAGATGCCGATGTCGTAGCCGAAGATGAGGCCGCCGGTGGCCGCCACGAGGCAGGTGAGCAACACGAACGGCGTCATGTTGCCCGGGTAGCTCTTCACCTGGCCCGCCCCGACGACGTACCCGCCCGCCATTTCCGGGAAAGCACGGTGGGCTGGGCCTGGATGGATGGGACGGAGGGATGGGCCTGGATGGGGGTCACTCAAACCACCCTCCACCCCATCCCCACCTATTTATACCACCTCCATTTACTAATTAATCCGTGTTTGCCGACCATTGCCGAGCTGGCGGCATTATCCAATCAACCCCCTCCCCTACCCTCCCTATATTTGGTGACCTCCGGTTCAGCCGCGTTCTTCGTCCTTCCCTCCGTTCCTCCGTTCCTTGATAATCCTCAATACAATATCAACCCCACCACATCAAACAAACCAGAGCTTTTTTAAAGCACCCCTGTAGGGCCTGGTACAACACATCTGGTATATTATTATTATATATTACAATGAACTACGGTAACCACATGCAACCATTCCTCTTCAAAACACGGGATTGATTGCGAGCAATCCACCAACCTGGGGAGTCTATAAATCGCTCTTTTTTAAATGTTGAAAACTTATTGTAAAAGGTAAAGTCAAAAATAAACTTCAACACAACTACACGTTCATCAACGAAGACAAAGATTGAAAGAAGCCAAGACTTCAACAAAAAATTGAAAGAACGTCAAAGTTCAAGGAGACGTCAAGATCTTCAACGTAACCACGTTCAACGAAAGTCAGAAAAGATCACAAAAATATAAGAAGTAGAGAGAATACATTGTGACAACTTTCGTAATTGTAAAGATTTTTTTGACCAAAAGATAAAAAATAACAATAAATATTTGTTTACGGTAATGAAAAAATTTAAAATGTTTTCACATTTTTCAAAATGAGCATACTAAAAAAATCTAAATATTCTTTTAATTTTTCTTTTCTAAGATTTCAAAAAAATATATAAACCCAAAAAAAAGGAAGCCTAGCAAAGCACATAATCTAACAAAAATATAAACGGCAAACACATTGCACCAGACCAGTAGCCACGTGAAAGTGTGAAACCTGCTGCGACAATGTCTCTGCCCGGTTTGACGACAGATTCCGCCACAGCTATTGGCTCCCACAAAACTGTCATCTGACTGATTATTCCAGGACTCCATTAGAAAACTATTCTGCGACATCACAAAACGGATTGAAAGCTAGTCTACAAAAGAATGAGTGCCGATTCAGCATCACAGCCAGTTATTAAATGCAACTGGAGTCCCTTCCGAATATGAAACGTCTTCCCCAATCCGAGACCACGGCCAACCTGGTGCGCCAACTGACTTGCTTGCTGATGAAAGATCGGACGAGAGTCACGGAACATGAACAAACAATTATTCAGGAGATAACCAACCTAGTGATGAGAAATGAAATCATACAACTCAAAGGTACTTTTTCGGGAAGAAGATGAAAAATGGTACCTTGCATATACAGAGTACCAGAGCCACTGGGAGCCATAGCCTATGGATATCCAATCTCCCGGCAACTGTGCTGCAGTTTGCTCCCCTCCCAATGGAGCGAATTGACCAAGATGCTGGTACCTGTGGATAAAAAATGAATCAGAGAATGAGAGTAAGTGCATAACCCCCAATATGCAGAAATCCTTGCTTCTTTCTCTTATGTTTGTTTGATGTTTTTTTTACCACCCATAGATGATAAGTAACTCCTACCACGAAAGCAAATTGCCAGACCACTTAGTCTGCAATATATCCATTCAAATTTTATGTTTCAAAATAGGTCGCGATAACTTTGCTTTGACAAAAATAACACATTTTTTCTTAAGTTTGAATGCATGCCAACTTTGTTGCTTTTGCTAGTACGAAATTGGTTAAAAATAGGTTACAATATATCCACGCTAATCCATTATCAAAAAAGTATATCCATCCTAACACTTGAAGCAACAACAAAGAGAGCTGGATGGCTCTACCACTAAAGTTCATAAATGCAGTCTTGAATGAGCTAAAATATGAAAATAGAGATGAAAATCACCTAAAAGGGCGAAACCTATGACGACCAGGTTCCCTGATCCTAATAGGCCCTTCTGGATTTTCTTCCACCATTTTCATGTTATTAAAGCACTTGGCAATATATGCACCTTGTTGTGCAGCAACCTGTAATGCCATATACAATAAACCAAAACATTAGGTCACATACAGACACTTGCGGACATCATCTGTATGTCGTTACTTCATTCAGTGAAAAATAAGGCCATGACCACCGCTTGTGGACTTCGGTATATGGTAGTCTCATTCAGCAAAACATAAAGCCACAACTACAGAAAACAAAATCAGGTGAAATACAAGAATAGTTTTACCTGAGCTGTTGCTGGAAGATTCTTCACCTGAGAATCCACATCTGCAAGAGATTTTTTGAAATTCTCAATGTCCAACGCGATGGACTCTTTCTCAACATTCCCATGAGTTTCATTCAGAAGATCTGCAACTCCGTTCATTCGCCTGCTCTTCAAATAAAGTTTCACTTGTGGATATCTTTGACAGATGTCCTCTAAAACATCTTGGATTTCTTTAAGACTTAATGTTCCAGAATTATCTTTGTCTGCCACCTTAAATATTGCTGATATATCATCCTAGAAAGGCATCACCAACATATTCCGGTTCAAAGTCAACAACCAGAGTTATTTAATTATTTAACTCACACACTAATCTCATTTTGGAAATAAAATAATTGTGACGATACTATAGTCAAAACAAAACCCAAGTTACAAAGTGTTATTCATGTATAAGGTCATTATGGCAAATTAATGTTGGTAAGGGTATTTTCATCCATATGAAAATGTAAAATAACTAAATTTGCAACCTGGTTTTTATAAGTGAAAATTTTTTTTGAGCACTGAAAATGCAAATCATTGGAATACTGTAACTAAAACAAAGATACAATATTGATACAAAATTTAAAAAATATGACCATAAGACAAGGTGAGGGAAATTTTAAAAAGTAAATATGCTCCAGACTATTACCGTGAAATAAAGCACACAGCAACAACCAATGCCCTTCTACCAAGCTATAATTTCTTATATAATGAAAAAAAAGTATAATTAATAACAGATTAGCACATGCACACAAGCTTATCATTGTAAGTTGCAGTGTGTATCTTGCTAATTTAGAGTAAACAATGGTAACAAAATTAGCAACATCAAACAGTTAATTTAATGTGTACTTCAGAAATGAAATCCAATATTAAAAATAATGGAAAACATATATACAACAAAAGAATGCTGATATGCACAGAAAAATTAATTTATATATATTGCATATTTCTTGAATATGGTTTAAGCATGTAATCCTAGAACAGAATGAAAGAGGCAAACTCTAAGCGGATCAACATCTTTACAATGAACTGAATTAGTCACATGTTGAAGCATACCATTACTTTCCTTTGGCTAATGGTAGCACAATCACCTAGTGCATATACACCATCACATCCTCTGACTCTCAGCCACTCATCAGTAGCTAATACACGCCTATCACCCTGTTAAATGCCATACAAATTTACATAATATAAAATATTTTTTAATTCAGGATAAGGACTGAAAGCATAATTATAAAATCAAAAATGAGAAAATAGAAATATGAAGAAATGTAGACCTATCAACCTGACCAATTTGCTTCATAAAGTCCAATATAATGGGGCGTGTTCCAATACCAGTTGACCAAACAGCCATTCCATAAGGCACTGAGACTTCTCCAGTTGTCCTATGTATCATAGTAATGGCTTTATCAGAAACTTTTGTAACTTTGAACCCTGTCTTCACATCAATACCCTCTCTTCGAAACTTCTCCTCAGCAAATGCAGTGATCCTCTTGTCAAACCTGAAGCAATAAAATTTACGATTTTTTTGAATAATAGTACCGCACATATTATGGAACTCAACTGGTCAAGTTCATCAATGTCACAAGTCAAGCTATAGTATCCAATAAGAAAAAACCCTACTGATCATAAATACAGTCTCAAAGACAAACAATGGACAAGAATAAACTTATATGACTAAAATATTTTCATGTTGCTTCACTTACATGGTCAAGATATGCTCCCCGGCCTCAATGACAGATATCCTGACGAAATCTTGAACTCTAGGATAGAGCTTAGCTATATCTTCTTTGACAAAGTCATGCAATTCTGCAGCAAATTCAACACCAGTTGGACCTCCACCAACAATAATGAAATGAAGCATCTTCTGTTTTTCATCATCACTAAGGGTTGGAAGATTTGCTCTCTCAAAGCAATCCATTACACTCCTCCTTATCTTCTGAGCATCTTCTACTTCCTGCATGAGTGAAACTCAAAGCATGTATATGCACAAACCAATGTAGTTATGAAAAAAAGTGAAATTACCAACCAATGAAATCATCATAATCTCAAGTCCCTACCAATAAGATCAACCTAATTTTTACGTAATATAATTTTTAAATGCAAATTCCAAATTGTTGATGCTTTCTAATGCGTAAAGTGTAAACTGTACACGAGAAAATCGCAAGTGATCATACCAAAGAAATTCAATCATGTAAAGATTACTATTCATTCCTATATGTGTGTGTGTGTGTGTGTAGTTTAGCAGTGGTTTGTAAATTATAAACAACTTAAATTTATAGAATCCAATCCATGTATCAGATTCTTATCTTACCAAGCATAATGTTTGAACAATAATTGACGATTTTAAGAACCCAGCAAATAAAAGTTACCACCAGGTTTTATATAATCCTAACCATTTTATAAAGATTTGTTTGAAAATGAAAATCACGTGTTAAAAATACAAACCATCAGGAATAACCATTTTAAACAACTTTAACCAAAAACAAATTAACACTTTATCCTCACTCTAAATTGAATTGATGGTATTCTACCGAGATAACTGTCTCAAAAAAATCATTCTACCAGCATGAATCCAACAATGAAAGTTACTGATCTCCTCATTCAAAAGTAAAGATTAAACAGAAACAATTTAAATGAATATGTAGCATTGTAGTGTGTAAATGACAGAGATACCTTCAGAAAATGACAATTCTCTTTTACACCAGGGGTATTGAATGTATTGGCCTGGGCTCCCACTGCTACGATCAAATAATCATAATCCACAGTAAATTCCCCATTGCCTTCCATGTTTGTCCCAATTTGTGACCGACAATGTACTTTCTTATTTACAGAATCAATTTTGAAACATTCTGCTTCCCAGAATCTAATGTTACCACGTTTCTGAAGAGAAAAAGAAAATAACTAAGTGGTTCAGTAAAAGTTTTCATAAAAATAAATCATGAAGAAAAGGAGTTGCGGCAAAGCATTTTAGAAGCCTTACTACGAGTTGTCAAGTTCCAAGCCCAAAAAATGAAAAATTACAATCTAAAGATCTAAAAGACTGCAATATTTGGATTCATAAAGTAGCAACAAAATTAAGAAAATGTAAATAACAGAAAGTGCCGTGCTTTATAAAATTACTAAGTAGCACGATTACCATAGCTGCTAAATCTGGAATAGCCACACATCCATGGTTAATACAAAAGAGGATCCACGTGAGTGGTTACGAGAGAAATATTTTAATTATTTGACTTCATCTTCCAAAAATATACGAAAACCTTTGTTAAAAAACAACAAAAAAACGCAGATTATCCTATAAAAAAAAAGAACTGGTATGATTAACTAAAACAAGATGGATGAAAGCAAACTATAACCTTTCTCATTATTTTCCGGACTGGTTCAACAATACTTCGAGCGTCAACTGACCCACAAGTTACACTAGGCAACAGAGGAGTGAAGGCAAAGTAGTTGCGGGGCGACACAACTTGTACATCATACATGGTGGGATTCAAATTTTTCAAGAAGCTGGTCGCCGCCCATCCAGTCCCAAGTATAACCACCTTCTTCATACCAGGGGTTTGAGGCGGTTCGACAGCAAGAGCACGATTGGACCCTGCATCAGCATAGACCACAAGGCTGCCACCACTGCGACGTAAAAGAAAGAAAAAATCATCGTCAAAACGACAAGGACTACCGCCATCATCATGAGTGGAAGAAGGATCGTAACTCTGTAAACTCCGTAAACGGTATTTTACACATATAAAGTAACTCAAAAAAACGAGTGGTCCAGAAAACGGAGTTGCCGCCGCAGTAGAAAATGTCGAAAGCTAAACTCATGGGGATCAAAAGCATGAGAATACATTGAATATGGTAATCAAGCCTAACCAAGCAGAGTTGATCAGCTTATACGGTCTACAAGGTGGAGAAATCTTACGTTCATCTCCAGGAAAAACATTACCGATTACCATAAAAAAACGAAGGAAAAGAGCGGATGAGAAAAATTAATACTAACGTACAAAAAACAAGAAAAAAATTCAGGAGATACATGGAAGCACAGGCTTGACGAGAGAAAAAACATCACGGGGCATAGAAACGCGAAAACGGAGGAAAACCTACACAAAAGGCGAAAACAAACATAGAAACACAAAAAAAAACATAGAGAGAAACAGGAGAGGCCAAAACAAACATAGAAACACACGAAAAAAAACGTAGCGAGAAACAGAAAAGGCGAAAACAAAGCACACAAACAGAATATGCGAAACAAAAACAAAGTGCATCCGCGGAGAAGAGCGAAGAAAGGAGACGGAATCGAGCGGAGAGTGAGAGACTCAGAGAGTGGAGGCATAGACATGACCGGATCAGAAAAAACAGAGATCGACAGAGAGAGCAACAACAGATCGTAAACGCAACTGACACGAACGTCGAAGGAGAGGATCAACCGTCACACCGTGGCGGCTGTGGGGATTACCCGACGGTGAGGACGACGAGTAGCCTGGAGTAGGTGGCATTGCGGCGCAGCGCCTCGGAGGCTCGATCGAAGAAGGAGGAGGCGGCGAACCTCATCGTTACGAGTGCGTCACCCCTTGGCTTCCACTTTTGTTGGAGAGAAAGAGAGCGGGAGGCGGAGGGGGGCGGCTCCGAGAGTATTGTGATTTATACGGGAGCGAGGTTGTGATCGGACACGCGCACTCGGTCAGACGACACTGGTCGTCTTTGGCAACACAGACGATGAAGTACAATTAGGTTAAATAAGTTTTATATTTTAAAAAAAATATATAATTTATAGTATAAATATTTTAATTTTTTTTATATAAAATATTAAAATTATTTTGATAAATATTATTGTTATCACATAAAATTAAATTATACAGTAAAAAATGTTTAATGGATAGAATTTTTGTTGCACGTAGTTAATAATGTATAATATTTTTATTAAAGAAGATATTTAAATAATAATTATAATAATTTTTTGTTGTAGTACTTAAGTATTACATCATGAAAATAATCTGATATTTAATAATTTTTATCAATTTTCTAAATTTATTTCTCTAATATTGATTTTTGATAAAAATTTAAAAAAATCAAAAATCATAGCTGACAATGAAAAATGTAGACAAATGAATTAATCACACTTTAAAACAATAAATCTTAAATCCTAAACTTTAAACTTCTTCCTTATTCTCTCGAATATAGTCTCGATTAAATCTTTTCCATACGGGTTCTTCTAGAAAGCGTGTTATGCTTCGATTGATTGATCTACCAAATTCTAGAGAAAAAAAAGAGTAGTCTGTATAAAAATAAAATAAAAAATAAAAAATATTAGAAAAAAATTTGTGTATAAAGAAAAGTTAAAAAGGTAATAAAATACAAACATTTAAATAAAACTTCATATCTACCATTTTATTTATATTTCCTTCCTAAATCTCTTTTCCTTTCCAATTTTTTATTTAACTCAATTTTCTATTTCCTTCTTACTTCTTTATCATATTTAATTTCCTAATTGCCTATAATACCTTTTCCTTTTCTTTTACCTACTTTTCAAGTAAACGTTGATAGAAAAAATTAAAACAAGATATGAAAACATCTCATAAAGAAGTAAGAAGCAAAAATAATAATTTCTAGGGAAATAATTTTAAGAATGAAAAAGGAAAAAAATAATTTTGATAATAAAAAGAATATAATAAAAAATGTACATTGTCGTAAAATCGAAAATACTTTTTAAAACTGAAAATAAATAAAAAAGGAACAAAACCTTAAAGATCGAAACTCCACTTTATTAATTTAAACTCCTTTTCACTCGAATGAGGTTGTACACCTGTACAGAAACTTACGATCAAAATTTACCTACATATCGGTTTAAGTTACACATACTTTCAAATCAATTTCAAAAAAATACAAACTTTTATACATCATAACCAAGACAACAAAGCAAAACAATTTTCAAATCGACGGACGTCAATCGTTGGTCAATTTGGGCACCTCTTTGAGGACGGGTATAAAAAGCCATGTATTCGAATTTGACACGATTACCATGAATCCGAATTTGACACGACTAATTACTTTAATTAAGCACGTTGCGAGGAAGCTCTAAACTAACGCTACCAATCAACCACATCGTACGAAAAGAAATAACGAAATCAACAAGGATTTTTGCGAAAATAAAAAAGGAAAGACGAATACCGCACCTTACCAATTTAATCGAACACAACATCTAAAAATACAAAATGCTGAAGAAGCGTCAACAAAGTAAACACCAATCACACCACAATACCAACACACTTGTCATACTATTTCATTCGATCATGCGTCCACCGCCATCCAACCACGCTGACGAGAATCAAATCATTCGACAAAAAACGATCAGCAAAGATGCTTCGAGCTAAGGAAACGTGTTCACAGTTGAGGAGAGCCAAATTCTTGTACGACTCCAGACACATTACGAAGAAGTATATACGAACCTCACAACAACGAAAACAAAAAAATTCTTGAACACCACATCGATCTACGATACAACATCGGAACCACGTATACATAACACGAGTACAAATGCATTCCTTGAAGCATGAACGTACACCTTTGGCTAATTTAATTCGATGGAGGGATAAGCAAGTGGCTCTTTCCATTGTGCAAGCAAGATTAGTTGGATTAGCCCACTTTTCCGTAGGTTATATATTCACTTATGCAGCTTTCCTGATTGCCTCTACATCAGGAAAATTTGGTTAATTTAGTTAGTTATTTAGTTTTTTTATGTGCTATATTAGCAACACATCAAGAAGCTGGTGAAAATAAAACTACAGTGCAAACCATATTACAACTCAACCTTATGACATTACAAATTGTAACAATGTAAAAATTAAAGCTGAACTAAACAAGAACATAGGCCTCGAATGTTTTTTTAATTTCAATTTTATAACACTAACTTTACATAAATTATCATATATCATTATCATCACACAAATTATTATATATATATTCCTACATTACAATTTACTCTACAACTTCAACATCATTTACAAAACTACTCTTAACTTTAATTCTCTTTAATTATCAAAATCGATGCCAAAGTTAAAACTGAATAAACCAAAAAATACCATAATCACGAGACGTATCTCAAAAAGTCAAAACGAACGAACTGATATCAGAGCAACTTTCTCAAATGAAGTTAACCAACAATAGATGATACGACTAAGAAATGCAATAAAAAGAATGACAGTACAAAAAACCTAAGCATTCGTTTGATTTTAACTTTCTTCTAACTTTTATAATCTCAATATTATTATTACAACAGAAATTTTAACGTATAAATTTTTTTTACTTAAATTATTATACAATTACAATTCTGTTCGCATAAGGTACTTCAATCTTTAACTCAATAAAGTTAAAAAACCGTCGCAAAACACACCCTAAGTAAAAGAAAGTAAAACGCCAGTTAAATTCACCACAAAAACAAGACCGACGAAGCCTCAGAGAGCCAGAAGGGAATCATCAATATGGCGATGAGACACCACCCATCAGACGGTAATTCCAACAATGAACGATTCATCAAGGGCTTCCTTTCTTCAACACATACAACAAAAAGGAACGCAAAGGATGATGATAATGTAATCGCACGGTACGGCACCGTGGAGAGAAGGATGACTCGATCCACAGATTCCTATCAATATGCGAAACACCGGCACCCCGATTCGTTCTACGCCCGATCATAGCATTGCCCGTCACTGCACCTACGCGCTACGGGCAACGTGGCATCGGGCGGGAGCTTTTACACATCAACTGTGACATACGAGGAAAGAGTAGGGAAAAAGCGACCCTCAGAGACCCAATTTCAAATCACACAAACAGCTTGAAATGCCACGATCGATCATCCTAAGGCAGCCCTCGGATACATGACGTACTCGCAAAACCCACCAGGCGTAATCCATTACGGAGAACGACCACCACCAATCCGGTGGAGTTGGGAATTGCGGAACGAGCATGGAAGAGGGGGGTTTAAGAGACCCAACGGGCTTCAAGCTGCAAACAGTGTCATACGGCACTTCCTATCAAGGTCAAAATCGTCATGGAGTCAGCACTGGAATCGACGGAGAAAGTGTTTCAGCAAAGCCAAGCTTGCGGTCCATTGATTAAGAAAGGAGCGCAACCACTAGATACTGAACGGCTTGCTATTGGA
This sequence comes from Amphibolis antarctica, assembly GCA_024699675.1. NCBI lineage: Eukaryota > Viridiplantae > Streptophyta > Magnoliopsida > Alismatales > Cymodoceaceae > Amphibolis > Amphibolis antarctica. The sequence continues at coordinate 9,512 of JAMKPZ010000968.1, read as the reverse complement.
AAACGTAGAGTGGAAACCATTCATCAGACAAAACAATTCCCAAAAGACAGTGCCGATTTCCACAACCCCATAAACTCGACAAATCACGGACCATAATACTAGGGCAACGTTCATTTAAATCAGAAATATTTCGGCCGCGAGAACTTGTAGAAATGTGGGTCGAATCCAGGCCGACCGTGTCATGGCCCTAGGGCATCAAAATCGGCAGACATGATGACCACAAAATGTCAATCTGCGTGAACATAACCATGCTTCCTTCATCATCGAAGATATCTTCCAGAGCATCGGCTTACCGTGCACGCGACACCACAATTCCATCGCAAATACTCTAAATCGAAAAGAAAGTTGAAGGAATAGTTACTGACCCCCCAGAATTTACAGCTTGCCACTGAATAAACAAGCAGGCTGAGGAATCAGCGCATTGAAATCAAGGCAGACGAAAGAGTGCTACGAAGTGTTCTACACAAAAAAGGGCTCAGAATGTTTAAACAGCTCTTTCAATCATGAATTCTCTGAAGCAGAACTGGCATAGTAGCTGAATGTTTCATCGTCACGGCCAACGAATAGCGAACAGAATATGATGGGCAGTGAAAACCAGTAAATACGGAAGAATTTGAGGGAAAATTCAGCCACATTTTAAGGTATACTCCAGATGCGACATCTCATAACCACGAACGATGATCCAACCAACGGAAGAGGCTATCTTAGAGATGATAAACAGTAAGGCGCTGAACAAAAGCCACCGATAACAAAAAAAAAAAAGACGAAACGAATACAAAGGATTATGGCCATTGCTTTGACACAGATGAGTCGATGAAGGTCGTTCGCGAGCGGATCTGCAACACAGAACGGCACATGAATGTTGCACGAGTATTGGGACCCTTCGTCCTCATCCCATCGGTCGGAGGAGCCCGGGAAACTACGTGCGACGACGACGACGACGACAACAACACTAAAATCGACAGATCCAGAACGACAACGAAAACATCTCAACGGGAGGCTTACCGATCGGAGGCCGACAAGGAAAACGAAAAAATTCGGAAGAAGCAATCAGGAGACGCGAGAGATGGCGCGGTGGAACAGAGAGAAATGGTCGCCTTGCCTCCGGACGCTGGAGGGTTTGGTTGAATTTATAGTGCGCGCAGAAGACAAGAACAAACCCTAAACCCTGTAAACTGACAAGCCCAGAGGCTACAATACTGGGTATAAAAAGTCCATGGACCTTTTCGGCCCATTAACGGGCCCTGCCGACTTGCATGCACGTCAACAGTAAAATAGAGATTTCTTAATGCCATGCAAAATTTTAATTGATGCATGATTAATTGCTATAGTTATGGTCTTAGTGCTTTTGTTATAATAGTACAATTTCATCGAACTGCACTCTTAATTACACGATCATATATTCAAAATTGATTACGAAATAATGATGTCATTCACAAATAACTTTTTCTAACTTTCGTAATCATTTTTAACATTATTATTACTATATAGATTTTAGTATATAAATTTGTATCACAATAATTACTATATAATTCTAACTATATTTACAAAACTAAGGGTGCATTTATGAGTACGTTTTTTTAGCTTTGAGAGTTAAAAAAAGTCGTAAGTAGAATTAGTTTCTTAAACAAAATTGAAATTACATAATAAGTTAGTTGATAAAAGTTTACACGTTGAAATTTATACAGTAATAATGACGTTATAAGTAATTTTAGAAGTTAAAAAGAAATGCTCGTGAACACACCCTAACTTCTATTCTAGTTTTACTCAATTTCAAAGTTAACTAAAACTCTCCCTAAATGCATCCAATGTAAAAAACAAAAAGAAAAAGAAGAGGTTTTTAATCAAGCAAATAAAGCACGTCATCATATGTAAATTGTTGTAATTGTAATAATCAATCACATTCAATGTTATTATTACTATACAAATTTTAATATATAAATTTTTATTACTTTAATTACTATACAATTTTAATTCTATTCATAAAATTAAGTCCCACTTCAGAGTTAGTTAAAACTCTCCTAACGCATCCAATGTAAAAAAAAGCAAAAGTGAGAAAAATTTTAATATATAAAATTTTATCGCATTAATTAATTATTAGATAGTTCTAATTTTATTTACAAACAATTAAAGCACGGAACAAAACAAAACACATGGGTCGGTCACATGGCAGTGCACGAGAATTAACGAGAAGCTTTTGAGGGGAAGTTAGATATGCATGCGAAGTATGAACCCTCACCTACCAACAATTGTGATTAAAAAATAAAACGAAAGTTCGAAAATAATCTTGTTCTGTAATGTGTTTATCGAGGATTTGTGCTTTTTAAAAAAAGCTAATTTTTTTTTGATAGAAAATCTTTTCTAGTGTTGTGAGTTTACCGAAAGAAATTTTGGTAGTGTAAAGTAAGTTCAAGTGGTACGTAGAGGAAGTTTTGATGATTTGGAGAGAAAATTTCGATGATACAGAGAAAATTACAGTAGTATTATTTAGAGAAAATTTCGTTCGATGATACAAAGAAAATTATAATCATTTGGAAAAAAAATTTTGATAATACAGAAAAAATTCCAATAAAATTTTGATCCACCGCGAATGTAATACCACTGAAATATCATTTTTTAAAAAATAATAAAAAATATAAAAATTTTGAGTTATTATTTTTTATTATTTTGCATCGGTGGTTTGTGTTGTTTGCATGAGAACAAATACCCAATTAATGTACTATTTATTACCTGAAGGTGGTGGGATCGATCTCTATCAGACTCTCTTCGTCTCCCAAACTGATCTCTATCATCTCCTCTTCCTCTTCCTCTTCCTCTTCCTCTTCCTCCACTTCCAATTCGACCCACCTGAAGCACACGTTCTCCGGCGAGCCCACCTGGGGAAGAGGAGCGTCGTAGTCCTCCGCGAATGGTGGCTGCTGATCCCTCGGCTTCCTCGTGCCGTCCTCCTCCTCGTCTTCCTCCTCCTGCCCTTCGTACCCGTCCTCGTATATGACTTCCAGCGGACCCCCAACGCACCACCCGAGGAACTCCTCCGGAAAGACCAACGTTTGGGTCCAACAACCCACGTCGTCGTCGTTGTGAACAACGACCCCGTCCCCCTCCTCCTCCTCGTTGCTCTCTTCGTGGTGGACGACAACGACGGCCCCGGCACCGACGTCCGGCGGCTCCTGACGCCGCCCGAAGCGGAGCAGGGCGGCGAGGAGGAGGACGGTGGAGACGGGGACGGGGGAGAGGAGGAAGGGGAGGAGGCAGCGGGGGAGGTAGAGGAGAACGAGGGCGGAGGAGGTGGCCACCACGGCGAGAAGAGGGCGTGCCGCATCGACGACGTCGCTGTCAGGCACCGCCGGAGAGGCTTCTTCACCTCCTCCTCCTCCTCCTCCTCCTTCCATGAGGAGGAAGTCAAGTTTCCTTGGCATGAATTAGATTGCTGATTATAATAATAAGTCAAGAAGTTTCTTTCCTCTGCAAAAGTTTCATTGTCATCGTATATATCTTCCTCTATAAATTTTAGTAACTTAACTTTATTTATTTCATTACCTACAGTACTTAATTACATCTCTTTGACTTCGAACTAGTTAGAGTTGAAAACAATCAATTACATCTCCTCTTTGACAATTATTAATTTGATATAGTTCTACTTTACCAATAAAATTTCAAATTTAAAGTGGTACGTTCACACACCTTTTTCTACCACTTTTAAGCGTGCAAAAGTACTTTCAGGAATGATTTTTTAAATTAAAATAAGTATATTAAAAAATAAAAATATTATTTTTTTTAAAAAAAGTAATCTTAAAAATTAGAATGACAAAAACTACGTACATATCTGAACTGAACGATTAACATTAGTTGTACCAACCGAGTAAAGTTGATGTCGCTTTTTTAAAGACGGCACATGACAATCAAGCTCCATTGGGAGCGTCAAATCGAGGTGGGGGCAGGCAGCCACAAAGGGGAAAGCAAAGGTCCCTTTGAATGAACGAGATCTTAATAATAATTTTATAAATGATGTTAAAATTATATAATAAATTATATACTAACCCAAAACCATGGAATTTGAATCTCCCTTGAAGAAAAGTTATGCTTCGTTTGCTCTCTTTTTACCGTGTGATACATGCAAATGTTCAAGGCCTGCAGCAAAATTTAGAGATGGGATTATATGCATATGAGCTCTCTTTTTTCTTTTTCCTTCTCAAGGAGAGATGATCGTGGGTCTCTCAAGAATTAAGATCGAGTCTGCAAAGGCTCTGGATATGAGATGCCACGGTCCAAATGGACGCAATCCTTGCCATCTCTCTCTCTGCAGGGCTGGCTGGTTGGAAACACCATATGGGAAGGGTTAGGTAAGGTGGTGGAGTCACCATGTAGGAACCTTTTTAAATGGTGAACAGATAAAATACCATGGAGGTTTCTTCTGCTGAAAAGCAAATTTTGGCATGCATTAAGGCCTTGTAAATAACCAAAAATGTAAATAACTGATGACCTAAAATATGCATTGTAGCAAATGAGTCGTGTAGCATACCACATTGTCTGGGGAAAAGGAATCTCTCTAGCCGTAGTGGGGTCCTTGCCGTCCTTGGGATTGCCATCCCTGCATAGCTGGTTGGGAACCATAGCAAGGACCGTGCCATGTGGCCTCAACATGGGAACCTGAGAAGGTTGCAACAATGCTATTGACTCATACCCATTATGAATAAAAAATTTAGCACACACCAAGCAACCGGAACTAATGATAAAATTAATTAAAAGCAAGCACCGTTTAGAGATAGGGAGGTTGTGTGGCATACCATATTGCCTAGGGAAGAGATCCCCATGTCCGTGATGGGGTCCCTGGGAGTCCCTTCCCCATGTAGCTGGCGGTGCACCATACGAAGGACTACGTCGTGTGTTGATGGTGTAGGAACCTGGAAAGGATGCAATGATACGATTAAGCTTTTTCACTGATGCATGATAAACCAGCTGGAACCGATGTAAAACTCATGTAGAAGGCATTTCAAGTGAGGGGGGTGTATAGCATACCACGCTGGTTGAGGAAGGGATCCATCTGTCCATAATGTGGTCCTTGGTGTCCTCCACAATCTGATTGCTGCATATTCAACCGGGCACCATGGGAAGAATCACGTGGTGGAAGTGCAATATTGGAGCCTGAAAAGGGTGAGAGATTGGCACCTGAGTTTTTTTGGCCTCAGTCAACAAGTTAACAAATTTTAGTGTGCAATGAACAGACTGCAAATTATTGTAAGTTTTAATATAAAAGACGTAAAACACGTCTAGACGAGGATGCTCCGTGGCATACTTCATTGGTAGAAAACAAGGATATTCTGTAGCACACTACATTGGTTGGTGAACAAACTGAAATTAATGATAACAGAAGCAAATGTCAAACATATTTTGAAGAAAGATCATGTAGCATACCATGGCTAGGGAAGGGATCCTTCTGGCCATAAAAAGTTCCCCTCGAAAAAGATGATGGAATTGCACAACAGTCTTGAGGCTCTCCATAATGTGCGTTTGAACATGTGTATGTGGAAGGACCAGAGAGGGAGCCCTGCTTCTCAGAAAGAGGCCTCCCAAAAGACTGATCAATGGCAGGCAATCTAGATCCGCTAAAGGGTGCACCAGGACTAGCATATGGAGATGTACTTGAGCTTTGGTAATTGAAACTTCTTATTGGGCTCCTCTTCTCATGGTTGAAATGGTTTTCAACCCAGTTTTCACCATAACCTCCACGAGGATTGAGATGTGACATAGAATCCCTCTCAGAACAAGGTTTACCAAAGGGGGAATCGGTTCCACCGTAGCTGCTAAATTGACCAGAATCATCTCTAGGATACGAAAACCTTCCAGTGTCTGAATATTTTCGGTAAGGATCATCTCTTAGCATGGTGGTGCTTGGGTCACCTAGCCTTGACGTTCTTGTGAAACTTGGTGAAAACATGGGCCTTTTAGAAAATCCAGGAGTTTCACTAAATCCAGGACCACCGTAGCTTTGATTCACCTGCAGTATCCAGGTGAAGAAATTGTTAGATATGAAAAAACGATTAGACCTGATTAAATAATTGTATCTATTGCAAGGCTTTCTGATTCACAAGTAGAAGCTGTTTACTTCAGAAATAACTAACACAGTGGTAGAGTGCTTTGTAGCTTACAGATTGTATCTGTGCTTAATGATTATGTTTTATTAGTGAAGATAAGCAATGGGAATAACTCAAGGCTGCAAATATCTCCGATTGAAATAAACGGTTATAATGATCTTTCTTGTTATTAAGAAACTTGCAGGGAAATACTTTCAAACCTTAAATAACACCAAAATCAGTCACATTTCGTGCCTTTCATTAGTACTCACCTGTAGGGGATTCCCAAGGGCTTTATCTGGAAGTGGGAAACGTGGACAAGAATCTGCTCAAATGGTCACTATTAGTCAGAATTAAACACATTTTCTGTTTTGTTGCATGTAATTTAGTACCTATCTCTACAATTATCAAAAAGAAAAAACGGTAGATCAAGACTAGTATTCTAAAGAAACTGAAAACTTTTTATGAATAGGATGAAAGACCTACCAGATAATGGGATGGAACTATCATGAGAATAAGGCGAATCACTAAATTTACCCAAAGTTGGAGTTGTTCGAAGAGCCTGTTTCATTTCATCAAGAAGATTTTGTGCCGCCACTCTGCCAAGTTCAGGAAACATGACCTAGCAAAGGATAGTAACAAATATCAGAAAACCAATGGACACTGATCAAAGTATTTACCATGAAAAGTACCTGATCAAAGAGTTCATTTGATCCAGGAACATCTTTGCTCACTGGTAGGACATAATTGGCTGATAATTGAGGAAAATAAGATGAAGATCAATGAATGTATCAACACAGACACATGAGCTTAGCCTATGAAACAATAGTTCCCACTCAGAAGAGAGTGATGAAAATACCCAACATTTCATTTACAGCTTCAGCAGGCACCTCCTTCCCCATTTCCTTGAATCGCTGAGCAGCTCTAATCTTCAACTGATCTGGTGTTGGGAATATAACCACTGCAATCTAATTTTCAAAGTAATAAACAAAAGTTAAAAAAATTTCCATTCAACGTCAAGAAGTCCAATTCAATGAATTACAACGAAAAAGCTTTATACCTTCCAGAAATTTGTGAATTCTTTTATTTTACGCCTCCGAGCATTCTTATACACGTTAGTCTGATCAAGAATGAAATTGCGAGGTGTTTTGGCAGCCCTGGTAAGTAGAGTGTTGAATATCCCTGTTGCACGATCCATCAAGCGCTCAAAACGTTCTCCATAGTTCTTTTGCCGCAGCAAGCCTGGTACCTGCAAGAGGCAAATTTTCAATGAAAGGTATGGAGATATCTCATTAATAAGATAGTTCATCAAAAATCATAAAAGATAATCAAGTATGCAAATCAAAAGATGAAAGCCAAACTAAGAAAGAGGCAATTAGGCTCTAACATTTTATATTTCCATGTTTGTAGTAAACATGAAATTTTGTGAGAAGAACGAATGCATTTTGTCAATGACATACCTTCATCTGATCCAATGCAATATTTGTTCCAAGAAGGATATATCGTTTCTCAGGATGGTCTCTGATCCATTTTTCAGCCCAAGTACTTTTCCCAGATGCAGGTAGGCCAACCATCATCAGTACTTCACACTCCTCTGGTCTCAAAAAATGAGGCCCTGAAATTGCATTCCCATTTTCAAGTGCAGAACTCCAAGGCTTGTAGCCATCCTCAAGAACCAGTCCATCATCTGTACTGAATTGCATCTGGACCACTACATTTTTCAATAGCACGTGTGGAAAATAAGCAGACACCCATGATCTTTTTTCAACCTCTCCACTACTACTCACACCAATGTTGAATTGAAATGCTCTGCCCAACCACTTCCCATTCTTGGAAAACCCAATAGAGGCAAACGGTTTGTTTTCAAAGTCCACCGCACAAACAATGTTATCCCCAACACCAAATTTAGTTCCATAATCAGAAAACTTCCCAGCAATGGAGAACTTGCCAGTTCCACCAAACCCAAAGCTATTTGTGGTTTCACCAAGACTTCCAACGAGATCATCTCCTCTAGAAATTCCTACACGACAAAGATGCTGTTGATCGGGAGGTGTGTCTTCCATATCTACTTTTTGTTCAGAAATAATTTTGCACCCAAAACAATACTTCCCTTTTACTATTCCAATTGTTGCACGTGCACCAGACCAGCAATATGCAAATCCATTTTCATGGAGTGCTTGGCCCTCTATGCCATTGCTTCCAACATCAAAATCTTGCATGAAATAAACAAAAAGATCAGTAGTCTAAGAACACATATATAAGCATCGAATAGAAAGTACAACTTATTCAACGATAGCCATGGCTGAAGAGTAACAAGCAGTGTTTTGGTGAACGTGACTACTATTTTTTCTATCACAAAATATAAAGTGCAGAATGGACATCCAAAAGAAAAAAACTACTTTCCCACTGTAATTAACAGCTACACAACCAGGAATCATCGAGGGAAAACTAAAGGAGGAGAGATGTGTACGTATCGACCATTCCCGTACATCGGGAACCGATGAATGGAAATGAGTGGGGGGAATAATACAAGCAGAGTCCAGTGATGGATTTCATTCAATCATTCTAAACTTGTATAGATTTCCTTGCTCTAGCACACTAATTGTACACACAGAACATTGAAATTAGCCAAAACTTTTCTATGGTACAGAGACAGATCTCCCCTGAATGTGTGTTGTTGTATCCGAAACGAAGGCCCTATGTGATATTTTTGCTCAAACTAAATCGTGGTGGTCTCCTTAAAATCATCATCATCTTTCTAAAAAATGAAATACACGTACTCCACGAAATTTTCGGCATACATGACAAGGGTTTTGCACGATGGCCTCTGGTCGGCATCCACCAACACCAACTCAAAATCGAAAATTTCGAGGAAACGAAAGGCAGGCGCCGTCATCGCCGTACCTAAGTTGCAGTCGGCGGGATTGAGCTGGACAAGTGGTCGTGGGGCGGCGACGGCGGTGGAGGATTCCGCTTCCGACGACGGCCTTGCTCTCTTCGACTCCCGTGCCCGTCCCGCTGCGTCCCCGTCTCGAAGGTGCTTCGTCGACGAATCCATGGTCGCAGACGACACTTACGGCTTCCGCCTCCCTCTCTTCCTCCCAAGCCGTGGAGAGAGAGAGAGAGAGAGCGCGACGACTTTGACGTGTACGGACAAACGTGGAGGCCCACCATTGGTCCTTGATTTCCATCCGTCAGATTACCGCTCTCGGGAGGAGCGTATCACCCCGACCCAGCCCACAAGACAACAACTGGGCTAAGGCCGAGATCAGCCGTACAAATCATACGGCCCAGATAACCTATAGCTGTAAGTGCAGACCACACAAACACACGCACACATATATATGAAAAAACTAGTAGAGGGCTTGGGCAATGAGCTTCCGCCCATGTATGAAGAAGCATTTGGACTCTGCTTAGTTATTATAATCAAAAATTACT
>JAMKPZ010000967.1:0-39968 GCA_024699675.1 Amphibolis antarctica | reverse complement strand
GTGCGTGAAAGGGGACAGAGGGGCAGAATGCCCCTAGTTCTGCCCCGAGGTGTAGGTCTTCTGGAAGAGTTAGCGGATTTTCGGGTGGAAGTGTCGGTGGCCGGTTGGACAGTACTCAGAAATCGTGTAGACCCCTAAAAGAGGAAGTGACTAGTTGGTCATTCATGGCCATGGGGGGCAGGTCTGAAAAGTCGGCGGCCGACCTGTCTGAAGACGGCGACCGTGATGATCCCCAGTCGAGTTTGTCTTTCATGGCCCTGGGGAGCCAGTTTGAGAAGCCGATGGTCGGCCTGTTTGAAGGCGACAGCCGCTATGATCCCCGGTCAATTTTTCTTTCATGACCATGGGGAGCTGGCCTCTTGGTCAGCTTGTGGGGAACTAGCCCATTGAGTCTCACCATTGGTGACTGTCGAGTGTGTGAAAGGGGGCAGAGGGGCAGAATACCCCTAGTTCTACCCCGAGGTGCAGGTCTTCTGGAGGAGTTAGCAGATTTCTAGGTGGAAGTGCCGACGGTCGGTTGGACAGTACGCGAAAATCGAGTAAACCCCCAAAAGAAGAAGTGGCGAGTTGGTCGTTCATGGCTGTGGGGAGCCGTTCTTAAAAGCCTATGGTCGGCCTGTCTGAAGGTGGCGGCCGCGATGATCCCTCGGTCGATTTTGTCTTTCATGGCCCTGGGGAGCCGGTATGAGAAGCTGGCGGCTAGCCTGTCTAAAGGCGACAGCCGCGATGATCCCTTGTCGAGTTTGTCTTTCACGGCCCTGGGGAGTTGGTCTCTTGGTCAGCTTGTGGGGAGCTGGCCCGCTGAGTTTCAACATTGGCTCTGACTACTGGGCGCATGAAGGGGGAGGAGGGCTAGAATGCCCCTAGTTCTGCCTCGGGGTGTTGGTCTGAGACATCGGTGGCTGGCCTGTCTGAAGGCGGTGGTCGTGATAGGCCCCGGTCGGGTACGTGACGTGCTTGTCACCTACGGCCAGGGGGAGCTGGCCTCTCGATCAGCTGGTGGCCGGGTAGGTGCACCGGCTGCGAGTTAGAGATGGTGCTGAACCCCAGGAAGGCTCCAGGGGAGATGGTGACGGACTTGTCGTACCTGCCCGCTTGAGGTGTCATGCCATCGGGCTTCGTCTGGTGCTCTGCATCTAGCACATGAGGAGGGGGAGGGGCAGAATGCTCCTAGTTCTGCCCCTATTGCAGGGACCGGCGACCGTGTTGAAAGGAGGGGGAACCCAAGTGGAGTCTCGGATGAGGATACAGTGGGCTGGTCATCTTCGTCTGCTCGAGTGACCTTGGCAGTGCAGAAAGCCCCTAGTTCTACCCCGTGACTTTGGCCAATATTCTGCTTATGGAAGGTGTTATCTTGACTGAGTAGGCTAGCTGTCCTGACTCCATGATTCGACACCCTTGCCGAGAGTTGACAATTTCAGGATGATCGTACCGATGACTGGAAGTTTCTCCGCTATTGTTCCTTGCATCGAGCGGGCTGCTTGGTGTGATTGCCAATCCTCGGGCGACTTGATCGGGTAGCCAAGTCAATGGCTACTAAGGACGCAGCTGCCAGCGCACTTGTGCGTGGGATGCCAAGCCCCGTTGTTGAAGGAGTGGGTTTTTGCAAGAGTCACTCGGAAGCCATGGAAAATAAAAGGCCGACTATAAAAGAGCTGTACGAGCGAGAGTTTGAGTCACTTAATCGATAAAACGTAGCGAGTCTCCCCAGTAGAGTTACCAAAAATTTGTACCCTCTCTTTCATCCTGTTGTCACCTAGAAGCCTAGGAGAGCGCATCACCACCTCGTGCGGATGGCTCATTTAACGGAGTCACCACCATTTTTTTGGGTAGAAAACAAGGAAAATCGGATGGAGAAGTGTCCTTCCACCATCAAAACAATAAGACCACGAGAATGATGTAAATTTGCGTAATGCTATATGGAACATGAGAGAACTGGATATGGGACTCAGGTTACTATTGGGGATGGTGCTAGGCACCGCCAGATAGCCCGGGAAATCCCAGCCTCTCTCTAGCTTTGAAAAAGGAAGACCACGACAATTAGCTTGGCCAAAACGTGGCCTCATCCTGAAAATCTTTCTAGGGGATCGGAAAATTATTTGGTGACCGGGAACCGCCTAGGTGTACATACTCGTATGCTCAAACAGTCGACATATGCAGGGATGCATGCCGATGGTGTCATCCCGGAAGCCTTTCCAAGGCATCGGGAGGGAAGTTTTACTACTCCTAGAGATCGAGAATCGTCGGGTTGTAGATGCTCGTACGCCCGAACGGCCGACGTTGGCAAGGATGCATGCCGACGACGTCATCCCAGAAGCCTTTCTAGGGCATCAGGAGGGTAGTCGTACTCCTCTCGGAGATCGAGAACCGTCGGGTCGTACATGCTCGTATGCCCGAATGGCTGACGCCGATAAGGATGCATGCCAGCGGTGTCATCCCAGAAGCCTTTCCGGGGCATCAGGAAGGTTGTTTTACTCCTCCCAGAGATCGGGAACTGTTGGGTCGTACAGGCTCGTACGCCCGAACGGCCGACGCCAGCAATGATGCATGCTGACGGTGTCATCCTGGAAGCCATTCTGGGGCATCGGTTGCATAGTCTTACTCCTCCCAGAGATCGGGAACCGTCAGGTCGTACATGCTCGTATGCCCGAATGGCTGATGCCGACAAGGATGCATGCCGGTGGCATCATCTCGAAAGCCTTTTCTGGGGACCAGGACGGTAGTCTTACTCCTCCTAGAGATCAGGAACCGTCGGGTTGTACATGCTCATACGCTTAAACGGCTGACGCCGGCAAGGATGCATGCCAGCGGCATCATCCTGGAAGCCTTTTCGAGGCATCAGGAAGGTTGTCTTACTCCTCTTGGAGATCGGGAACTGTTGGGTCATACAGGCTCGTACGCTCGAACGGCCGACGCCGGCAAGGATGCATGCCGATGGCGTCTTCCCGGAAGCCTTCCCGAGGCATCGGTTGGGTAGTCTTAGTCCTCCTAGAGATCAGGAACCGTCGGGTCATACATGCTCGTACTCTTGAACGGTCGACGTCGGCAGGGATGCATGCCGGTGGCGTCATCTCGGACGACTGTCCGGGGCATCGGGTGGGTAGTCTTACTCCTCCCAGAGATAAGGAACCGTCGGGTCGTACATGCTCATACGCCCGCACAGCTGACGTCGGCAAGGATGCATGCCTGCGGCGTCATCCCGGAAGCCTTTCCGGGGCATCGAGAGGGTAGTCTTACTCCTCTCGGAGATCGGGAACTGTTGGGTCGTACATGCTTGTACGCTCGAACAGCCGACGCCAGCAAGGATGCATGTCGACGGCGTCATCTTGGAAGCCTTTTCGGGGCATCGGGAGTGTAGTCTTACTCCTCCCGGAGATCGGGAACCGTTGAGTCGTACATGCTCGTACGCCGAAATGGCTGATGCCGGAAAGGATGCATGCCGACGGCGTCATCCCGGAAGCCTTTTCGGGGCATCGGGAGGGTAGTTTTACTCCTCTCGTAGATCGGGAACCGTCGGGTCGTACAGGCTAGTACGCCCGCTTGGCTAACGCCAGCAAGGATGCATGCCGATGGCATCATCCCGGAAGCCTTTTCGGGGCATCGGGCGGGTAGTCTTCCTCCTCCTGGAGATCGCGAACCATCGGGTCGTACAGGCTCGTATGCTTGAACGGTCGACGCCGGCAAGGATGCATGCCTGCGGCGTCGTCCCGGATGCCTTTCTGAGGCTTCGGGAGGGGTAGTCTTACTCCTCTCGGAGATCGGGAACCGTTGGTCGTACATGCTCTTACGCCCGAATGGCCAATGTCGGTAAGGATGCTTGCCGACGGTGTCATCCTGGAAGCCTTTCCGGGGGATCGGTAGGGTAGTCTTACTCCTCATAGAGATCGGGAACTGTCGGGTTGTACAAGCTCCTACGCCCGAATGACCGATGTCGGTAAGGATGCATGCTGGTGGCGTCATCCCGGAAGCCTGTCCGTGGCATCGAGTGGGTAGTCTTACTCTTCCCGGAGATGGGGAACCGTCGGGTCGTACAGGCTCGTACGCCCAAACGGCTGACGTTGGCAAGGATGCAGGCTGGCGACGTCATCTTGGAAGCCTTTTCGGGGCATCGGGAGGGTAGTCTTACTCCTCCCAGAGATCGAGAACCGTTGGGTTGTACATGCTCGTACGCCCGAATGGCCGACGTTGGCAAGGATGCATGCCGACTGCGTCATCCCAGAAGCCTTTTCGGGGCATCGGGAAGGTCGTCTTTCTCCTCCCGGAGATCGGGAACTCTCTGGTTGTACAGGCTTGTACACCCGAACGACCGACGTCGGCAAGGATGCATGCCAGCGGCGTAATCCCGGAAGCCTTTCTGGGGCATCGGGAGGGTAGTCTTACTCCTCTCGGAGATTGGGAACCGTTGGGTCGTACATGCTCGTACGCCCGAACGGCCGATGCCGGCAATGATGCATGTCGGAGGCATCATCCCGGAAGCCTTTCTGGGGAATCAGGAGGGTAGTCTTACTCCTCCCGAAGATCGGGAAGCGTTGGGTCGTACATGCCCGTACGCTCGAACGGCTGACGCCGGCATCAGTGCATGCCAACGGCGTCATCCCATAAGCCTTTCGTGGGCATCAGGAGGGTAGCCAGGCCTATGAAAAGTATGACTTTCACCTCTAAAAGTAGCCATTTAAAAAGATAAATAACAATAAGAAGACCCTAAATAACTAGGCTTTGATACTAGATTGTATGATCAAAACTACTTAAGAGCGGTGAATTAAGTGGTCTACCTTTTTTTTAATAAATGAGTGAGTTAATTTGATCGCTTAGTAAATTTGAGAAAATAGGAATAAAAATGATAGAGAATTTGTTGTGGTTCCCCAACCTTGAGTACTTTACTCCACAATCCGATGTTTACAATCTTGTTCACATAGAACACCAACTTAATCAGAGCACTCACTCTGTTAACTCCTAACTTAACAAACGCTCGTTAAGTTAGCTCCTAACTCGATGAACCCTCATTGTGTTTGCCTCAAAACACTACGAAAGCTCCTACCCTTCAGTGTTCTCTTCCACAACAACCCTTGTGGAATAGGTTCTTTAAAAACAATGAAGCATAGAGAAAAACTCAAAAGATTAAGTTGTAAACAAGAAATCAAACCGTTTTTCTCAACTTGAAACATGACTCCTTTAAATCTTCAAGAACTTCATAGTCACTTGGAGATAGTCTTTACATACTTAACTCTTAATTCTCAATAATGCACTAAATAATTGTGTGAATACATTTTTACACTTGATACAAAGGGGTATTTATACACTAAATCTAATGACCTATTCTTCAATCACGTTCTCCATGATTTCCATTAATCGCCTATAGAATCGGTATGCACTCTATGATCCTATAGAATAGGAATGTGTTGTAGAATAAGTATTCCTTGTAGAATAGGTATTTCCTACAATACATTTTCTCATAATAACATTAAATAAATAATATATGAATAAGATTTGATAAATTAGTAAGACTTATTAAAAATAGTTATACAATTTAATGTTCGTGAAATTAAGTCCTAACTTAATGAACTTACTTTGTGGAGTTAGAAAATATAACACAAATTATAAATAATAAATAAGAAACTTTGTAGGGATAACTCAAACACAATAGACTAAGTTTGTTAGATTATGACTTATTAGTACGTGGTCCTTTCCAATGACCTTCATTGAGTTATCACTTAACACAATGGACTTACTCCATTGAATTATCACTTAACACAACTCTGTTAACATTTAACACAATGGATTCTCGTTACGTTATTGTATAACACAATAGACCTCCATTGAGTTTACAGTTAATTACTTTCCGTTGAGTTAATGTTGAAGTGACTTATTTGATAACATACTAAACAACATTAATCAATATTAAGATATATTTTTCAAGATTTTAAAATAACACTTATCATCAAAATATAAATAGATAATTAATAGAACATTATCCCTAACAAAAATAATGTAATATAACTATATTATATTCTGAGGTCATGAAATGCATGCGAACGATAATTCTGTTGAATGTGGCTTGCAAATGAGTTAGTGCAGATTGACAGAGTTCAAGGATAGGGTCCATCTAATATTCAGGGCCCAAATAGTCATGATATTATATAAGTAAATATCTTCATTAAAATTTGTTGTAACAGTTTTACAAAATTACCCATGTAACTGTAACAAACGATATATAAAATCCATGGCCACTACACAAAATAGAGTGTTTGTTGTGCTGCCCTCTACAACCTGTGTGATTCAATTTCTTCCTTTCTTCCCTTCTCTTATTCTTTGTGGGCTGAGGTGAAAATGTGAAATCATGATCTAAGAAATACAACGAACTACCACTAGAAGTAGTAACGAGTGGATGGTGGCAAGCGAGCAGAAGGCAGGAATTCAAGAAAATGTGAATTTTTGGGAGAGGGCTTTTGCGATCGTTGAAGAACAGGGGAGCTCAGTGGTTGCTCCCGACGGAAGGCTGAACACACTGGTGGTTAGCTTGGACAGAGGACGAGAGGGGGTTTTTACAGTCACCTTGAAATCCACTGCAGCTTCCTCGTCGGAGTTACGCCATCACTTGCAGCATTTTAAATCCATCGAATCACTCTACACTACTCCACCTAGTCATGAAAATGACAAACTAGAGAATTTACTGAGAAAGTAGTTGTCTTCTCTTGTCAGGGTTAATAAATAGAGAAAAGTTGCCCCGACGGTTGTTGCCATAATGGTTGTTTTAATATATTGTATTGCCCAAAACAAGATCCCATGCGACATAATTGATTGCCACCAACTTTCCTTCCACGTCATGAATGCATGATTTCTGCTCGTCTTCAACAACGTGATTTCCTTCAAATTGTCCTTCCTTAAATATGCTGTGGACGTGTGTGTTCTTCATCAACAACGTGATTTTCATTGTTGAGTTGTCCTTCCTTGAATATACTATTGACGTGTCCTTCATCAGGGAAGGTGGCGTATGCGCATGGTCAAGCAGTGGTAGGCAGCGGATCCGTTCAGTTAGGGCTAGGAAACGACAGTTGAGGGGTCAGTGATGGGTTCAATTGTTCGATTATGGGTGAGGCATTCAATTTGGGTGGTCTGGGCCACAGTCAAGTAGCGGTGGCAAGCGTACGTCTGGGAATATTGGTGGTGGGTTCACAGGCAGAGGAGTTAGAGTCGAGTGAGAGGGCAGGTGATGGGTTCAATCGTCCGGTTGCGTTGCAACATCGGTAGGCATGCATCTGGACGACATTCGTTTCGTGCAGTAAGGCACGACCACAACAATGGCAGGTGGATGTTCGTTGGACGCGAGGAAGGAGAACGTCACGCGCAGAGCGTGTGACGTGGACGGATGGGTGCAGGTGAGCTCAAGTGCAGGCGAGATCATGCAGAAGTAGGTGAGCACGGGTGCGAGAGAGCTGTAGTGCTGCGATGCAGGCTCACGTGGACGTGGACGAGCTCGGGTGTTTCGGCGTTGGGTTGTGCGAATGTGGGCAAACTAGGGTGCAGGTGACAAGACGTGCGAGCTTGGTCGGCTTACGCATGCATGCCTGATCGACTGGGCTCGATTTTGGGTCCATTTGCTGGGCCGAAAAAGGGGAGAAAAGGGTGGGAAATGAAAAGGAGATAAAGGGGGGAAAAAGACAGAAATAGGAAACAAAAAAGATTTTTTTTATTCCTAGGTCAAAAATGAACTTAGGCTAGGTTAAGAGAACGTTAAAAATTTTGGAAAAAGAAAATTTGAAAAAATTTCTAGATTTTCATGTGTATGTTAATCCTAGAAAATTTGAAAGGAATTTAAATCTTTCCAATACTACAAGCATAAATCTTTTCAGTCATTTCTCAACTATTGAGTTAGGAAAATTCTTGCATAGAAATTTTATTACGACACAATGTTAAGAACTTGTGTCCTTAGTTGTTATTTTTAGTTAGTTGTGAGTTTTTAGTTAAATGTGTTACTCTCTATCATTTAATCTGATGTACAATTGAGATCGATCGTGTAGTACTATAAAAGGTGTTGAAACCTAAACAGTAAAGGTATCCTTTTGTGTTTTTTTGTTCTTTGGTACCCTAGCTACTTCGGTGCTCCTACATTCTCGTGCGATCCTGTGTTATTTGGTAACATTCTTGAGTGATTTTCCTTATAGTTGTGCGGATCTAACATGGTATTAGAGCAAAGTTTCTAAAGTTGAGGAGGTGTGTTGGATCGATGTAGGGTTTCGATGGTGATTGAACTTTTGAACTCTCATCGTTGCCAGATTTCTCCTTTTGTATCTATTAGTTCCTTCACTCTTTGTATCTAGTGGTGATGCTGTTTTTTAACCTTGCTTGCTTCAAAATATTACAAGTTATTCACATGTTCTACTTGTGTGAACGAACTTCTTGCCTTTTAAAATATTTTAAGTTTTTTTTCTTTTTTTAAACCAAATATTATTTGTTTCAAGCATATCTGTAGTGTTTATTTCTTCACCAAAATTTTCTTGTTATGTGATTGAATATCTTGTCTTTTGTTTTTTATTTTCCTTAGCTTTCTTAGTTTGCTTGCATCGTTTCCATGGTTGGTCAAGATAATAGTGCCTCTAATATTAAGATGGATGACTTGAACTCCTACCACCTTTATGCCTCAGATAACCCAAGAACACCTTTGGTTACTAAACTTCTCAATAATAGTAATTATGAGTCCTAGAATCGAGCTATATCTATGACATTAGGGGTTAAAAGCAAACTTGGTTTCATTGATGGCATTGTTTAAGAACCAAATTCTAAAACTCAGTCACAACAATACTTACTTTGGAAAAGATGCAATGATATGGGTGAAATCTTGGTTACTTAATTTTGTGGAAACTGAAATAGGGGCTAGCATCATGCTTTCCAATATTTCCCATGAGATTTGGATTGACCTTCATGAGAGGTTTTAGCAAAAGGATGCAGTCAAAATCTTTCAAATAAAATGGGAAAAAAGTGAACTTAGACAAGAGGGTGACATCATAACCACTTATTTCACCAAACTTAGAACTTTGTGGGATCAACTTGGGAGTAGGAGTTCTTCATTACTTTGTCCTACTGGTAATAGTTTCCCTCACCTTAAAGATATTTTGGAACGAACCTTGGAAGATTACCTTCTTCAGTTTCTCACTAGGCTTAATGACTCCTATCTTATGTTGAGGAGTCAGATCTTAGCCATGAGGCCCCTACCAAATTTAAATTATGCTTTCTCTTATTCTTCGAGAGGAGAGGTAGAGAGAGATCAATGCTATAGTAATGCAAGGTCTGAACCCATGGCATTCAACTTCAACAAAGGAAAAAACAATCATGAAAAGAAAGAAAGACCTATTTGCTCAAATTGTAAAAAACTTGGTCATGTCAAAGAAAAATGTTTTTACTCAATAGGATTCCCTCCTAGTCACACATTACATGGGAAAACATTCAACAACAACCAAAACACTAGTCACAACAACAACAAAAATACAAAGACCATTAACAATGGCATAGCTCAAGAATGTGTCTTTTTTGGTGGTTTGACTGAAGAACAATTCTCCAAGCTTGTAACACTTCTTGAGAATGATAAGAAAGATGAATGGGTTTCAACCAACTTGAATGATAAGCAAATAAATTTAGTTAATGTTGATCATAGTGACTGGATTGTTGACAGTGGAGTAATTGATCATGTTTGCTCTAATGAAAATAAATTTTCTCATACTCATTCTCTTGATAAACCTTGCACCATTAAACGGCTTGATCACAGTTTTGTTACTATTACTAAGGTTGGGCAAGTTACTATAGATTGTTAGGATTAATCACGACCACTAGAAGAGAGGTGAATATTGGTTTTTCAAATTTAAATAATTTTTTTTCAAATTTTTGAATAAAATTCAAAATAAACGAAATATGAACGATGAAAATGATATGAGATTGAAATGAATAATTTGAAATAAAATCTAGTACGAATTTTGAAATAAAATAACATGCGTATCGTTGATTTGATGCGAAAACAATAACGAGAATATAGAAATAAAAGCACACAGAGAATTTTTAGGTGGTTCACCAATTGGCAACATCCACCCCCAAGCTTAAGAAGTTTGAGCCTAGTCTAATCACTATTAAAACTATTATAAACCGAGTGTTTAAGGTAGATGTTCGGAACACTACTTGAAATCAATTTTTAAAAATGTGTGTTTGAAATATTTTAATTTCACTACAAGTGCACGGGTTTAGATATAATTAGTGTGCAAGTACGAGTTTGTCCACAAGGATTGTTTTTGATTGGTGTTTAGCTAAATTGGTATATTCAATTAATGAAACGATTAATCCTAAAGTAATGTCATAGTTGCTCTGTCCCAAATAATCACTAGGACGCTCTATAATTAACTTTTATATTTGTAATTTCTAGAGAATTTTTCATTAACTTTAATTTCTGCTTCACTTAAAATATTTGGATCAACAAGAGAGTCTTTTAATTAATGATTCAAATTTTCCACTAAAAATGCCTAAACCCATGAGGTTGGTTCGTGGGTAAATGTCTTTACCCACGAGACCACTAGTTGATAAACCATTCAGTCGGCTTGAAAGAGCTCAACCAATGACGTGGCCCATGGTTAAACCACTTCAGCTACGGGCTAACTCGTTGGTAAATGTGGTAACAGTGAGTTTCAGATGAAATATAGTACGATTCATGATTTTTGAAACTTCTAAGACTTGTCGCTTATATTTTTGTTCTTTTATGTTAAAGATATGACAAACAACACATACAACATGAAACAAAACACATTACGAATACTTGGAGAAATAAAAATAAACATTCAACAGTACGTCAAACATGAGATCATTTTCTCAAGATTGAAATAGAGGTGATGAGATATGTGAATGTTAAAGTAAAGGAAAAGGTAAAAAGAAAAGGAAAAAGAGAGAACACCTAATGCTCTATTGCAATTTTCACCATTTGAAACTTGCTCAAGCTAAGCACTCTCTTTGCCTTTACTTTCGGTCCACTAGGTCATCACACTAGCAAGCCTTCCTTTCGACCTTACATGAATTTTTGGGCGTCACTTTACATTTACACCAAGGAACAAAGGAGGAAGCAGTGAGTGCCAAGAGTCTTTCTTTCAAGGATACGCTCAGGTAGAGAAAAGAACAACAAATACACTAAGGAATTGGTAGGAGAAGAAAATATCGTTAATCTCCTCTCCGAAGAAGCGAGTGTGTGGAAGGTGGAAGATGAAGGAGATGGAGAATGTGCCTATGAATGGTGCCTGGATGAAGAAGGACGGGGGGTTGGTTTCATGGCTATGAAACTGTTTTATAGACTGAGGGAGTGGTAGTTCACTCACTAGCAGTTAGTAAGGATGTGGTGCACATCTGGACATGTAAGATCATTCTATGCAAGCCCACTTCTTTGCCTTGTCCATCCACGTTCTTTATGATTGAGTGTCAGCTAAATTAAATTTCTTAATTCTACTCTTATACGAATTTCCCTGCAAATGCTCATCGAATTTCCCTACAAATACTTATTGAAGAATACCTTTCGTGAAACACATCATATTTTAGGAGAAATAATTCATCATATTCTATCATCCATTATAATTGTAATTGCTATTATATCAATAAAATTCATCACATAGAAAAAGCAATATACAGGTCCATTAAGAAAGCAGTTTACCCATGGAGTAAGTTCGTTGATTAAAGACTTTACCCATAGACTTTGTAACTTAGACATAAATCATGATTTCTTCTGTGAATTAATCAATTTACCAGTAAACTAAGCCGTCAATTATCATTCAATCACTTCCTTTTCAGTGAACAATCACCAACATATATAATTTACAACTTAAAACTTAATTCATGCATCATTAAAGTGAATAAACATGCATAATGCTTAAAAACATAATTAACCTTGCAATCATCATTACTCAATGCAAAATGCAACTAAAACTCAATAAAATGCACACTTTTGAGTCTAAACTAGTCTCCCATACTTAAGTTTAGCTAGTTCCTTAGCAAAATACTAAAATAAGACTATAAAAACTATGAAAGTAATAAAGACAACTAAACAAAATTAATTAAAACTATACTAGGCCACTTTCGTAGGGAGCACAACTACACTTAGCAAGTGTAGCAAGTCTTTAAATCCCTAGGTTACCCTAGTGGCAAAGTTGTGTCTCTAGAGGGTTTTTAGTGGATACACCCACAAAGTTCAAAGAAAAATAAATAAAGAGGGAGAGAAAAGAAAGAGAACCATCAAAGGATCATCTAAATCACCTATTGCTATGAAAATTTCAGGGGAATGAGTTAGCTCAGCCTTGCAACACTCCCTCTCCTTGCTTTTAAATTGAATAGACTCTTCTTAAAATGTGAACAAGAAGTCACCTATTCATAAGAACCATCTGTCTTATGCAACCAAGAGGAATTCACAACTTCACCACTCTCAATGAAGAATTAAATCATCTAAAATAGGCACACATCTTACCAACAAAAGAGGGGTAATCTAAGATATTCCCTTCCTTCCTAAGATATTGGAAAATGCTTTGGTCGGTAGACAAGGGATAAGACAATTAATATACCATCACTCAAAATGTTCAATTGTTGATATGATAACATTCCACTTCACTTTTCACATCCCAAGTGACTTCGAATATCCTCCTTTTCTACCCAAATTGACATTAATTCCTTGATTTTCTTTTTGAATTTTTTCTTTTCCTCTTTTTCACAACTTTTTTATTTATCTATTGATTTTCACTTTTTTTTTATATATATAAAAGCTATTCATAGTTCTTTTCGAGTAATAAAACGTAAATACATAGAATAATGACATACTTAGCATTGCAAACTTAAAACTAATGAGCAACCCTTAATTGATTAGCAATAACACCTTATATCTCCATAACCTAATTCCCATTGAAACTCTATGGCATATTAAAGCTCATACCCTTGCTACCTTCCTCTACATATCCTCTAACTTAGAGAAGTCTGTGAGATACCTTAGAATAATTCTCACCAAAATGAAAGAAATGCCTTGAAATGGTCATTTTTGTGGTGGCACTCAGCATAGGTTTATCTCTCCACACAAATGGGATAATGAGAAAAGAAAATAATTGTTCCAAATAAACAAGGTTAGTAAGGCACTAATTCAAATGAAATAGGAAGACTCAACACATTGCATAATTTAATTTGAAATCTATCTCCTCTAATGGCAATAGTTTGCTTTGAATTGGCTCTGGAGATTCTCCTCTCAAGTATGATAGGGTCTTCCCATTAATCTTAATAGCAACACTTGAAACTTACATTCTTTCAAGTTTGTTCTTGAATAAAAACATAAAAGATATTAAAGACGCAAAAATCAAAAATATCATAAATAACTGAAAATTTTTAACATACTAAACCTCCCCCCATACTTAAACTTTGCATTGTGCTCAATGTAAATGGAAAATTTTAGTGTAGAAAAGGAAGAATATGACACCTAATAAACATGGTAAGCATACCCCCAATACCTATAATGAAAATGTGATGCATGCTAAATAATGCATTGAACTCCACAAGCTAAATCATTCAAAATACATGAGTAATGCTCAAGAAATTGAATGTAATTGCAATGCATCAGTAAAGAGTAAGGATAAGGGTGTAATACTTTGGGAATTCCAGAAATAGTATAATTGAAATAAAAATAGAATATATATATATATATATATTCTTGTGAATTTCTAGTGACTCGCAAGAAAACCAGGTGATTTATAAACAGACACTACCAAACTGCAGCCTTATTGGGTTAAGTTGTGTGGTGTTGCTCATCCCCTCCATGAGTCACATGCCCATTAGATAAATGGGGATTTTGGATAGATTGACTTGGAAGAGTACCTTTGTTTCTAAGATTGAGTGAATTAGATATTCGATTCAATTGTGTCTCGATTCTTTTAATAGCTTGATCATGAGCAACAATTTGAGAGTTAGACTTTAAAGCTGTTTCCACTCTTTGCATTAGGTGTGCGAATTGTCTCTCAATATTTTGATCATTAACTTGTTGATTTTGATTTAAGTTTAATGAACTATTGTTCATTATATTTTGTTCAATAAAAGGCTATCCTACAGATTGATTAGGTTGTTGTCTTGAGTTTCTCCATGAGAAATTAGGATGATTCCTCCATCTAGGATTATAAGTAGTATTAAAATTAGAATTGTTGCGTTGATTATAAAATAAGACATTAACATCTTCAGAATCACATAAAATAAGATAGTCCTCGATAACATGACTTATGGCAAAGTAACTTGTACATTTAAGCATGTTAGGCTCAGTCTTTTGTTTAAGTTGTAATTCATCAATTTTGTATATTGAGCTAGCCATTTTAGCTTCTAAGGCAACATACGGTTCAACAACATGTACTCAATTAGACACAAAAATTTGTTCTTGACTTACTTCAGTAGCACTTTGCCATTGTGCAGTTCTTTTGGCCAAGTCTTCTAAAAATTTTCAAGCATTATGTACTACTTGGTTCAGAAATCCATCTAATGTTGTAGGTGAAAATCTTGCCTTAGAGTCAATTCCTTGATAAACATATCTTCTCGGAAGTACATCAAACCAAATCACTCTACTAATTGTATTTCTCATTCTATATGCTTGTAGTGAACAAAAATAATGTATGCTTGCAGTGAACAAAAATAATGCTCAGAAATGAGTTAATGAATGCCCTTGTTTAGACAACTTAGTTTGCATATTTCTTTGGCTGAAAAATAAGTTAATACCTCTTGCAAGACATCTATAGGAATTTCCATTGCTCTCTAAAATCCATATTGCACAAAAATAGTACATTTAGTTAATTGGTTAGTCAGAAAAAGTGTTAACTAAATGTATCTAATATTCATGAAGTAAATGTGCAATATTCAAGTATTAATATGGTTAAAATGAATGCAACAATAATCCTCTAAAAATTCAACCGTTTGAGATAATTAACGAAATTAGCTTGTGGCTAAAGATGTTTATCAACAGACTACTTTGTTGATAAACTAGTGATCCACTAATTAATACCAAATCATACTATTCGATTACCTGATTACACCTATAAAAACCATTAATGTCTCGTTCGTGGATTAACTCTTGTTTCACGATTTGTTGTTACTATTTGTCTTCTCCAATGAACGAGCACCATGGCTTCAACTTCTAGCCCTCCTTTAGCTGCTTCGTCTTCAACTTTTGCTTGGATAAAAAATCTGAACTTTGAGAAGCTCGGCTTGATTGTCAAAATGTGGCATGATGAGGGAAAAATGAGGATGAAGAGGACCAAACGAGAGCAACTATTGAAAACTGTGGAGGACGATATAACTGAATGTCTCAAATTGGGCAAGGAGGCTTTAGTTAATGTTTTAGTTTTCCTTAAGGAAAAAATAGCTTCCTATATTGAAAAAGAATCCTTGCATAAGAGGGTACTGCACCCTAGAAATGAATTAACTCAAGAACTTTTTAATAAGAGATGTAAATTTTGGTTCCATAGAGAACTATACTATTTGTCCACGGGTGGTCTCATTATTCTTAAAGGAAGGACATACACCTCTCGCCCATGGCAAACAACAAGAAAAATGTCTATTTCCATAGAGGAGTGGATGAAATTGTTGAGGTTTGATGATTTTAAATTGGCGGTAGTGGATTGGCACATCACTAGTTGCATGCATAACAAGACCAAGGAGAAAAATTTGAAGGATTTGAAATATCAGCTCGATCTATTTCATAGGAAGGTACAGAAAGAGTTTACATCCCATCCCCATGAGATAATTCAAATAATTGACGACCATACGAACCAAGTATGGAAAGATGAGTGTGCCATTAGGCCCAAGAATACACTAGCACAAGAAATTGTTCATACTTGGGCTGAGTTGTGGTTTATGAAGACATTGTACTTTGCCATAATCCATCAGTTGAATAATGCCAACGTCATCGAAGATGTAGTTTTTGCCAACCCCCTCAAGATATGGATGTGAGGGAGCAATATGAATTCTTCATTCAGAGGTATCTTTCCCTATGGGAAAGCTTTGAGGTGGCTGAGATAGCTGCCTAGTGTGACTTATATGACTGGAGGAAATGCATGGCCGAGAAGGCCTTTGCTAAAGTAGAAATGGAAAAAGTTGAAAGTCTTCAAAAGGTGGTTGTTAAGATTGAGGCATAGGATTATGACTTCACTTTTTTCAGTGAAGATATTGCTGGTCCCTCAGTACCACAGGAGGGAGAAAGAAATGAAGATGTCCAGCAACAGCAACAACAGGAAGAAGAAGAAGAAGAACAATAACAACAACAACAACACCAACAACAAGAACAAGTAGAGGGAGAGGGATAGGAGAAAGATATAGCAACAACAGGGGAAGAGGAAGAAGAAAAAGAAACAAAAGAAAGTGAAGAATTGTTTCGCCACTGACTTGTAACTCAATTCTTATATAAATTGTGTGCGAAATATTTTAATTCACCGCAAGTGCACGGGTTCAAATGTAATTAGTGTGCAAGTACGGGTTTGTCCACAGGGATTAGTTTTTGCTTGGTGTTTAGCTCAATTGGTGACTTCAATTAAGTAAAACAATTGATTAAATATCTTATAAGTAATGTCACAGTTGCTTTGTTCCAATTAACTGCTAGGATGTTCTTTAAATACTGATTGTGTTACACTTTCTAGAGGATTTTACTTCTAAATATTTAATTCTTCTTAAGCTTTAACATTATACACTTCAGTTTACATAAAATTCAACGTCTTGCACAGAAGAAGCACTTAACCCTTGAGGTAGCTCATGGGTAAACATCTCTGCCCTCGAACTTACCCGAGGGTTGTGCGATAATTGTGAGTTTTAGATGTAAAAATAGCATGATTCAAATTGGCTGAAACTTCTAAGAGTTGAATGATTATATTTTTGATCTTTTTATATATTTCAAAACACAACACACAATACAATGCAAGAAACACAATACAATACAATACACACAACTTGTAAAAGTAAGAATGCAACATTCAACATTACAGCAAATATAAAAACATAGTCTAATTATCGTAACTAAGTTGATAAAGTGTGTGATTGTAGATTTGAGTGTAGTTGTAAAAATGTTAAGTAAAATAAAAATGGAAAGAACACCTAATACTTCACTATAATTTCTCCCTTCGAAACTTGCTTAGGTTGGGAACTTCTCTTTGTCTTTACTTTCGATCCACTAGGTCGTCAATCTGGTAGGCCTTTCTTTTGACCTTGCAGTAAGATTTTGGGGTGTCAATCCACAATTACACCAAGGACTAGAGGAGGAAGTAGCCAGCGCCGAGAGTCTCTCCTTCAAGGATACACTCAGGTTAAGAAAAGAACAGCAAATACACTACGTGAATGGTTAGAGAAGAGGAGGTCGCCAATCTCCTCTCGGAAGAGATGAGTGGGTGGAGGATGGAAGATGGAGAAGATGAAAAATGCTCTGTAAATGGTGGATGAAGGAAGAAGAGGGGGGGGGAGGTCTAGTTCCAAGGCTACGAGACTATTTTATAGATGGGAGGATTGGCAGTTCACGAGCTAACAGTTAACAAGGGCATGGTGCATGTCCGGACATGTGAGATCATCCCATGCAATCCTCTACTTCAGCCTATCCGTCCACGCTCTTCATGGTGGAGTTGCAACTAAATTAATATTTAATTCTGGTTTGTTACGTAATTCCTATAGTTACTTATCAAATTTCCATGCAAATACTTAAGAAATACCTTTCGTGAAATACATCATATTACAAGAGAAATAATTCATAACATTTAGATCTTAACTGTAATTGCAATTACTTTAATATCAATGAAATTCATTGCATAGAACAAACAGGGTGTAGGTCCGAGGGTAAACTAGTTTACCCTCACATAAGTTCGTGGGTAAACCCTTAACACTCATAGTATGGTCTGAGGTTAAACAAGATAACTCACGGATAAGTTTGTGGGTAAATAGCTTAACCCTCGGACTTGTATTTAAGCATAAATCATGAGTTTTTCTCTGTATATGAATCGTTCTATTAGCAACCTAAAGAGTCAAATGTCAATCATTCATTTCTTTTTCAATAGGTAATAAACATAAACATAATTAATGACTCAAAATGTAATTCATGCATCACTAAAGTGAATAATCGTGCATATTGTTCAAAAGTATAGTTAACCTTGTAATCATCATAATTCAATGCAGAATGCAAATAAAACTCATTAAAACACATGAATTAATATCAATAAAATGCACACTTTTGAGTTTGAACAAATCCCCCATACTTATGGTTTGCTAGTCCCTTAGAAAAATACTAAAATGAAACTATAAAAACTATGAAGGTAATAAAAACTACTAAATAAAACTAACTAAAACTATACTAGGCCACTTTCGTAGGGAACACGACTACACTTAGCAGGTGCAGTAAGCCTTTAAACCCCTAGGTTACCCTAGTGGCAGAGTTGTGTCTCTAGTGGGTTTTCAGTGGATACACACAAAGTCTAAAGAAACAAAAGAAATAAGATATAAGAGAAAGAAAGAAAAGAAGAGAGGAGAGAAACAAAACCAACCCAATGATTGTTTGAATCACTTGTTGCTAGAACAACTTCAAAGGGATGAGGTGGCTCTGTCTTACAACACTCCCTCTCCTTGCCCATAAATCGAATAGACTCATTTAAAATGTGAATAAGAAGTCACCTTTTCATGAGAACCATCTGTCTTGTGCAAGCAAGAGGAATTCACACCCTCACTACTGTCAATCAGAAATTAAATCATTAAAGCAAGCATACACATCTCACTAACAAAAGAGGGTAATTTGAGATACTCCCATCCTTTCTAAGATATTGGAAAATGCTCTGGCTGGTAGACAAGGAATAAGACAATAATATACCATCTCTCAGAATGTTGACTTGTTGATATAGTGTCATTTCACTTCATTTTCACATCCCAAATGACTTCAAATATTTCCCTTTTTCTACTCATACTGACATTGATCTCTTAAGTTTTCTGATTCTTTCTCTATAAATATTCCTCATTTTCATTCAATATTTTTCAGTACTTTTTTTTTTTTTTTTTGGCACATATAAAAACAAAGTAAATGACATAACATTGCACTTTTAGAACTAATAAATGACCCATAGTCAATTTAGTTCACCACCTTATATCTCCATAATCTAATTCCCAAATGAACTCCATGGTGCATTAAAGCTCAAACACTTGCTACCTTCCTTCACATCACCTCTAACTTAGAAAAGTTGGGAGATATCTCAATATAATGCAATATAATGCACACTGGAATGGAAGACTTTCATATCATGATTAATTTTTTTGGTGGCACTCGGCATAGGTTCTCTCCACTCAAACAGGATAACGAGAAAGAATTTGAATCCTCTTTAGAAAATTAGGTGAAAAAGGCATTAATTCAAATGAAACAGGAAGACTCAACCCATTACACAAGTTAATTTGAAATCTATCTCATATAAGGGCAATAGGTTATTTGGAATTAGCTCTGGAGATTCTCTCTCAGTATAATAAGGTCTTTCCAATAATTCTAATAGCAACACTTGAAACTCATATTCCTCAAGGTTTGTTGTCGAGAAAAACTTAAAAACATAAAAGGTATAGAAGATGCGAAAAATTTAAAATTTTGAACATTTTTAAACTATTTAAATTGATGACGCATAAAATTGAAATGAAACATAAAACTGAAATGAAACATAAAACTAAAACATAAACCTCCCCCCCATACTTAAACTATACATTGTCCTCAATGTAAGTAGAAAAGTTCAGTATGAATAGGAAAATTTATAATAAAAATAAAATAAAGTAAACTTCTCCTTCATATCAAGCATATGAATGTGATGCATGCTAAATAATGCATTCAACTCAGTATGATAAAGCATTTGAAATGCATGAGTAATGCTGTTGAAATTAAATACTAGTGTTATGCATCAATAAGATATGTTGAAAAGAGGGTGGTATTTTCTCAAAACAAAGAAATAAAAACAATGCTCCTATAGTGCTAAGCTTGTGGACTTGTAATGGCTCACAAGAAAACTAGGTGGTTTATAAACAGACACCACCAAACTGCAATTTCATTAGCTTAAGTCAAGTGGTGTTTCACATCCCCTCCATGAGTTGCATGCCCATTAGGTACACGGGGATTTTGTAAAGATTGGCTTGGAAGAGCACCTTTGTTTCTTAAGTTCAGTGAATTCGATATTTGGTTCAATTGTGTTTCAATTCTTTTAATAACTTGATCATGTGCAATAATTTGGGGATTCAATTTTAATGTTGAATCTACTTTTTGCAGTAAGCTTGATATTTGTTTCTCAAAAGTCTGATCATGAACAGGTTGATTATGATTTACATTTAAAAAACTATTGTTCATTGTGTTTTGTTCAATAAAAGGTTGTCCTATAGATTGAGGTGGTTGTTGGCCTGGATTTTTCCATGAAAGATTAGGATGGTTCCTCCACCTAGGATTATAAGTAGGATTGAAATTTGAGTTATTATGTTGATTATAGAATAAAGCGTTAACATCTTCAGAGTCATTTAATATAGGATAGTCTTCTACAACATGACCTATGGCAAAATAACTTATACATTTAGGCATGGTAGGCTCAATCTTTTGTTTAAGCTGTAACTCATCAATTTTATGTATCAAGCTAGCCATCTTAGCCTTTAAAGCAATATGTGGTTCAACAACATGAACTCCTCTAGGGTTAGGAATTTGTTCCTGACTTACTTCAGTAGCACTCTCCCATTAGGTAGTTCTTTTGGCTAGATTTTCTAAAAATTTCCGAACATTATCTATTCCTTAGTTCAAAAATCCATTTTGACTCAAAGATTCTAAGAGTGTCTTGGTGTGATAATCAATCCTTTCATAAATAGTTCAGATTTGGGTCACTCTCTCTACTCCATGATGTGGGCATTGAGGTGGGAGATCTCGAAACCTTGTAAAATATTTCCAAAAAGGTTCTCCTGGTTTCTATCTACAATTTAAAATTTCATTTTTCCTTTTAATTGTAACATGCATTAGATAGTATTTTCCTAGAAATTCAGAACAGAATTAATTCCATGTGATAATTGAATTTGGTTGTAAACTGTATAACCATCTTTTTGCACTATCTTTTAAAGAAAAAGGCATATACCTCAGTTTAATTGCATCAACAGTCATGTTTAGTACTTTCATCATATTACAAACTTTATTAAATTCTTTTAGGAATGAATAAGCATCTTCTTTTTCGAATCCATGAAATTTTGGTAATTGGTTGATGTAATTAGAATTTAATTCAAATTTGTCATTAGGGCATTCAAGTAGTGTGATACAGGAAGGTTCATCCATTAAATTAGGGTAAAACATACTACCTATTGTTTGTTTGATAGGTTGATCTTGCTGTAGGGCAGCCATAATTGTTCTTCTTGGAGGTGTTCTGACTAACCTATGAGATGAATCCCTAGACCAACTTGACATACAACATTTAAATGTAAAAGAAAGTTTACTTGTGTACCGTCATTAGATAAGTTTTAGCTGCCATCTCATGTTGTCATTCAAAAGGTACATTTGTTTACAATAATACCACAACTATAGTAAATGATATAACATTTCAGATTTCTTAAAAATATGTAATGAAACAACCACAATCATATAGATTTTGAGCACGATACAATAGAGATGTTCCAAAGGAAATGAAAACATTGCACATGTGTTCAACAAAGGAAAATTTTGAAATAACCCACGACTAGGTTCGTGGGTAAACTAGTTTACCCTTGAACTAACACATGGGTAAACAGGAAAAATTAGACACGGTGTTGCAGAGTATTTGCATAGGGAATTAACACATAAAACTACACTACAGAAGCAGGCAAAGATAATTGATGAATAAGTTCAGTACTATAGCCTCCTTCAAACAGGTGGATCTTGTAATAATAAAGATCATCCTAAGTATAATAGATAAGATCATTTCCATTGATGAAATAGAAACCCTTGATTTTTCCTACAAAAGGAATGTTAGGAGTTCCCAGATTTTCTAGTTGCAATTCAATATAGACTAGACTCCATTCCCAATTTTCAATGTCCTGTACTTTTCAAATTTCAAATTTCATATCATCATCGCACCATCTAATTAAACTTAGTGATTGAGGCCCTCCATTGATTCCTCCTAGTATAGCCAACTCAACTAAATCATAGAATGAACTTGACAGTGCTCCCATAGGGTATGGAATGGGTAAGAGCCACACTGATTCATCTTCAATATTGATGGCAATGACATTAATCTCATTAATAAATGTAGGGGTACAGTTTATTATCAAGTAAATAACTCCCTTGATAATCACATGGTTTTTGTTGTTTGTTGGTCTTCCTCCAAAGTAAACTCCTCTGACAGGTTGCCATTGGTGTTTATCAAAATGATAAACCAAAAAGTGTTGCCAATCAGTCCACATTCGGGGTTCTTTCCAACAAAATAATTTGTGCATTATCCTTTTATCAGTACCCTTAAATGTCAAGACTGCACCTGAGTCATGCATCACAAGTTTATCTCTATTAGGGTTTGGGAGTATTAATTCTACATTCGTAGCAGGGTTTTTAATTCCAATATTAGATTTGCTAGAAAATGGCTCTCCATAACATCTGTAAATAATTAGTTCACCATTACAACATAAAATATTTTCAATTCCCTCCAGTGATGTAGGTTGAATGCCTGACTCAGAATCAATTCCATGGTACAAATATCTTCTTGAATGTGCATCATACCAAATCACTCCACTGATTGTATTCCTCATTTTGTATGCTTGGCGGGAACAAAAGTAATGATCTAAAATGAATGCTCTGACACTTTTACTAACATCAAAATATGCATGGATAAAGATGCTGAACTTCTGGAAGTTCAAGATGAATGCAGAAATGTGGTATAATGAAAGGCAGCATAGGATCAAAGTTGCAATCAGAGAACAGGAATTGAAAATGGTAAGGGAAGATACCATTCACTGTTTGAAATAGAGTAGGGAGGTTGGTATCGTAGTGCCAACCTTCCTAAAGGAAAAGATAGCCTCTCATATTGAGAGAGAGGTAGGGCAGGAGTAGTTAGCTCACCCTAATAATTGTTTGGCACATGATTTGATGAGACGAAAATGTGTTTCCTGGTTCCACAGAGAAATATTTTGCTTAACCACCAACGGGTCTATTAAGATTAGAACTAGGACTTATTTTTGCACTCCATGGCAAACAATAAGAACTTAGAGATCATTGTCCACTAAAGATTGGATGAGGTTGATTAAGTTTGATCAATTTGAATTGTCCTCATTCAGGTGGCATTACTATAGTTTAAAAAGAGATTATACTAAGGAGAAAATTTTAGATGATTTGAAATATTAGTTGAAACATTTCAGAACCAAGGTTGAAAGAGAATTTGTCACTCTCCCTACTATAGTGGCACAAACTATTGATGATTACACTCAGCAAGCTTGGCAGGATGAGTGTGCAATTAGGCCCAAGAAAGTTTTGGATCAATAGATTGTCTGAACCAAGGCTGAGAGTTATGGTTTGCAAAGGTTGTTTACTCCATCATCCAGGACTTAAATAGAGATTCTTTAGTTGCTGATGATGTGTATGCATGCCTCCTAGAAGATAGAGATGAGGGAGCAATATGAGTTCTACATGTAGACCTACCTCTCTCTAGGAGAAGACAAAGAAGTGGCTGAGATTGCCTCTCAATGTGCCTTATATGAGTGGAGGCAGCACATTGCAGAGTAGGCTACCCATGTAGCAAAGATGGTAGAAGTTGAGGCCCTCTAGAAGGTAGCAAAAGTAAAAGTGAAAGAAGAACCATGGGAGGCTGATTTTAGAGCCTATAGTGATATGATCGCCGGTCCATCCGAGCCACAAGAGGTTGAGAAAGTAGTTGAAACACCTCAACTTCATGTGTGCAGTGAAGAATGGACAGAAACAGACTCAGAAGAAAAAGAAGAAGAAGAAGAAAAAGAACAAGAACAACAAGCACCACTACTAGCAATACCAACACCACTACAACAACAACAAGTACAACAAGAAGAAGAGGAAGACATTCCAATTGTTGGACAGGAGGGAGGGAAAAAAGAGAGTAGTGATGATGAACTAACCCTGAGGGAGTTAATTCATCAATATAGAATGGCCAACCCTCCTCCCAGAGAATCACCATTCCACAAGGAGGTTCCTCCAGCTGAAGAAGTGGACACACTAGTAGAGATGCAGGTAAACTTAGGGTTTCAGGATTTAACTATTTGTTGTTTCTGCTTCTTTTTAATTTCTCCCTTTAAATGATTTAAAATGTTGATTTGTTGATTTTAGGAGGAAGGATCTACTGTTGGAGTAGTAGTTCCATTTTTGGAACCCCAAGATAGTGAAGGGGTGAATCAAACCATCCTTGAAGCCATTCAGTTTGCTTCAGAGGAGGGTCAGGTAATAATTAAAATTGCATTCCCTTCAAGTCTATTTTAGGTTTTTATAGTTTTTACTTCTTCTTTTTTTTTGGTTTTTATATATGCATGTATTTATATGTTTTCCCCCTTTTTCTCATTTTTTGTTTTTTAGTGTGAGCTAACTTCCTTAGAGAAGGAAGGAGAAGAAGAAAAAGAAGGACAAGAGGAAGAGGAGAGAGCTACTATCAGTCCTCTAGCCTCAAGTCCAATGTAGGTGGATCTAGATTTAGGGCAGATAGAGATTTTTGTCGAGCGAAAACCAAGATTTGATGGAGAAGAAAATAGAGCCTTAGTAATCTATTCTCCACCAACTGAGCCACACATAGCTATTGCAGAAGCATCAGCTCCATCCTCCCCCACACATGCAGAACAAGCTCAGTAGTTAGGCACAAATTCAGTGATTTTCAGAGATGTTGAGGCCAAGGCTAAATTCTAGACTATTAGGGGTTGCTAAGAATCATCCCTAGGTCAGGTAACAATTTTAAAGTTGAAAATTTAGTTCTTGCATTTTATAGCAATCTGTAGGAGGAGGATGGGATTCTTGTTTCTAATGTGACTGATGTGAATATCTATTTGACACTTGAATATATCTATGAGAGCTTAGGGTTAAGGGATGAGGGTGTAGAGATTTTAGAATCTTCTACAATGGCTGATTGGTCAGAGTAGGATATGAACTGTATGGCCACAAACCCTCGAATTAATTTGTTTAATAGGCTCAAGAAAATGAATGGAAAATCTCATATGGTTGCATTAATCCTGATCATAACAATATATCAAAGATTTGGAGATGATGTAGAATTGTCCATCTTTGTAAAGATTGCAACATATGCAGTACTTAATAAGATTTAGGTGAACTGGTATAGAGTTTTCATTTCCAAGATCACCAGCATCAAAAAGAAGTTATTCTGTGGTGATCTCATCTACCAGTTGGTGTTAAGTTCCTTTGATTTATTAGACTAGGTAGTAAAGAAATTAAAGTCTAGAGTATTAATTGCCAAAGACTTGAAGCAATTCTCTGCAGAGGATCAACCGACACCATAGCTCCACAGTGAACCTTCCACATCCCAATAGAGAGGATCAGCCTCTATATCAGAAAAGGTGGACACTGTGATAGACCAACTGGCTGCTCTGAAAGTGGAAGTTGTAGAGCTGAAGTCCAGATTCCCAAGAAATGATTGATGTATTTTCTTCTTCTTGTGTAAATTCTTTTTTTTTTTTGAGACATTTGGAGAGAAAGCTCTCCTTTGATGCAATATTAAACTTTCTTTTAATGAAATGAAGTTTTCCAATAGTTGTGCTCTACTTGTAGTTTCAAATTATGTATGTTTTCTTTAAGTTTGTGTATGTGTGTAATTGCATATTTCAATTTTTTAATCCCATTCGAAAATTTTCTTTTTAAGTTCATAGTCTGATGGATTAACAATACACTTGTTGAATTAAACCATTTTAGAGAATTTAAGTTTTCCTTTTTCTTTTAAACATACCTGGTATAATCATATATATTAAATGATTGCAATTTAGAATTTTTGATCTCCGTCATTAAGTTCACTTAATTGTAATTATCTTTAACCTCATTTGAATTATGAAATGTCCCTTCTAAATTCATTCAAATGATTAACCTTGTTTAATTTAGTAAACCTTTCATTTGAAAATTTTCATTTTCAGTAAACAAAGTCATATTTGGTTCAGAGAGGAATAACCCTCACATAAGTTCGTGGGTAAAATAGATAACCCTCAGACTTACCCATGGCTTATCCCCATAGTGTTTTACTTACTTTTTTTCTCTTTTTCTTTTTCGGTTCGAGGGTAAACAAGATAACCCTCGAACTAACTCCGTGGGTAAACTAGATAACCCTCGAAGCAGCTACTACTTTAATATTTTAACATTACAACCTAGTCTGAGGGTTAATAAGATAACCCTCGAACTAACTCCGTGGGTAAACTAGACAACCCTCGAAGCAACTCAAAGTAAAATGCAATAGTGGTTTGAATTAAATTGTTTTTACAAACATTATATTCTTATAATTATATTCTTTTTTTTTGGGTTTTTTCTGTATATTTTTATATATATATATATATATATTATATTTTTTATATTACTTCACTCTCCTTCTAACGCTACAAACTCTAACTCTTTCCTCTGAAAATTTTAGAAAATGTTTTAATCTTTGACCATTAACTTTAAAAATTTCATGACTTTACGGATCTTCCAAATCAACTACTCCATAAGGGTAAACATATTTAACAACAAATGGACCAGTTCATCTGGATTTCAATTTTCTTGGAAAAGAGTGTAGTCGTGAATTATATAATAAAACTTCTTGCCCTTTCTCAAATATTCTATGTAGAATTCTTTTATCATGCCATGTTTTCATCCTTTCTTTAGCTATTTTTAAACTTTCATAGGCCATATTTCTTAATTCCTTTAATTCTACTAATTGCAGTTGTCTATTACTACCTACTATTTTTATACTTAAGTTTAGTTGCTTAAGTGCCCATAATGCTTTATGTTCTAATTCTACAAGTAAATGACAAACCTTGCCATATAGTAATTTATATGGAGTTGTCCCTAATATTATTTTATAAGTTGTTCTACATGCCCAAAGAGAGTCATTTAGCTTACCAGACCAGTCTCTCCTAGTGGTGTTTACTACTTTTTCTAAGATTCCTTTAATTTGCTTATTAGCACTTTCAACTTGTCCACTGGTTTAAGGATGGTAAGGGATAGCTAACCTATGTAACACTCCATATCTTTTCAATAATTTTTCAAAGTTTTTGTTACAGAAATGAGTTCCCCTATCACTGATAATTGCTCTTCGAATACCAAATCGAGACATTATGTTGGATTTTAAAAATCTCATCACTATGATAGAGTCATTAGTTTTAGTAGGAATTGCCTCTATCCACATGGTTACATATTCTACTGCCAGGAGAATATAAATAAAACCATTTGAATTTGGAAAAGGTGCCATGAAATCTATACCCCAGACATCAAAAACCTCTACTTCTTAGATAGGATTTAATGGCATCATATTTCGTTTTGTAATTCTTCCTACTTTTTGGCATTGAACACATTTTTTACAATATTCCTATGCATCTTTAAATAATGTTGGCCAATATAGGCCATTATGAAGCACTTTTAAAGTAGTCTTTTTAGCTCCAAAATGTCCTCTAGCAAGTTGATCATGACAAAATGACAACATTGATTGAGTTTCTGCTTCTGGGATACATCTCCTTATAATCTGGTCAGGGCATTGCTTAAACAGGTAAGGATCATCCCAAAAGAAATTTTTAACCCTCGAAAAGAACATTTTCTTATCTAAATTGGACCAATCATGAGGTACTAAACCCATAGCCAAATAATTAACTATATCAGCATACCATGGGTAGGGATTTAGCATAAACAATTGCTCATCTGGAAATGTAACATCTATGTAACACTCCATATCTTTTCAATAATTTTTCAAAGTTTTTGTTACAGAAATGAGTTCCCCTATCACTGATAATTACTCTTCGAATACCAAATCGAGGCATTATGTTGGATTTTAAAAATCTCATCACTATGATAGAGTCATTAGTTTTAGTAGGAATTTCCTCTATCCACATGGTTACATATTCTACTGCTAGGAGAATATAAATAAAACCATTTGAATTTGGAAAAAGTCTCATGAAATCTATACCCCAGACATCAAAAACCTCTACTTCTTGGATAGGATTTAATGGCATCATATTTCGTTTTGTAATTCTTCCTACTTTTTGGCATTGAACACATTTTTTACAATATTCATATGCATCTTTAAATAATGTTGGCCAATATAGGCCATTATGAAGCACTTTTAAAGTAATCTTTTTAGCTCCAAAATGTCCTCCAACAGGTTGATCATGACAAAATGACAACACTAATTGAGTTTCTACTTCTGGGATACATCTCCTTACAATCTGGTCAGGGCATTACTTAAATAGGTAAGGATCATCCCAAAAGAAATTTTTAACCCTCGAAAAGAACATTTTCTTATCTAAATTGGACCAATTATGAGGTATAAATCCGTAGCCAAATAATTAACAATATCGGCATACCATGGGTAGGGATTTAGCATAAACAATTGCTCATTTGGAAATGTATCATCTATTGGTTGATTTGGTAGGAATGAAGCATCTAATCTTGACATATGGTCTGGCACAGTGTTTTCACAACCTTTCTTATCCTTAATTTCCAAGTTAAACTATTGAAATAGCAAAATCCATCTTATAAGCCTTGGTTTAGCATCTTTTTTAACTAACAAATACTTAAGTGTTGAGTAATCAGTGTAAATGATAGTGTGACTGCCTATTAGATATGACATAAACTTTTCTAAGGCATAAACCACTGCTAGAAATTCTTTCTCAGTTACACTGTAATTGATTTGTGTTTCGTTCAATGTCTTGCTAGCATAATATATTGCTCTTGGTAGTTTGTCTAATTTTTGACTTAGAACTGCAACTAATGCATGGTTTGATGCATCACACATTAATTCAAAAGGTTGAGACCAATCGAGTGCATAGACTATAGGTGAAGTGGTTAAGGCTTCCTTAAGAAAATTAAATGATTTCGTGCATTCCTTATTAAATTCAAATTGTGCATCCTTAATTAATAATTGAGTTAAAGGTCAAGCAATTTTACTAAAGTTTTTAATAAGTCTTCTATAAAAACCAGCATGTCCTAAAAATGCTTTTATATCTTTAACTATTCTAAGAATAGGAAAATTAGATATTAATTCCACTTTTGCTTTGTCAACTTTTATGCCTTCAGCAGAAATGACATGTCCTAAAACTATTCCTCATTTAACCATAAAATGGCATTTTCCCTAGTTTAACACTAACTTTTTCTATTCACATCTCTGTAGTACTTTCTATAAATTAATTAAATATTTTTCAAATGAGTCCTCATATATAGAAAAATCATCCATAAATACTTCTAAAAATTCATCTATAAAATCAGTGAAGATGCCTGTCATATACCTTTGAAATGTCGCAGGTGCATTGCATAGCCCAAAAGGCATATGATTAAAGGCAAATGTTCCAAATGGACATGTAAAAGTTGTTTTCTCTTGATCCTCAAGTGAAACAGGGATTTGATTATAACTTGAATAGCCATCTAGGAAACAATAATACCCATGCCCTGCCAATTTTTCTAACATTTGATCTATAAAAGGCAAAGGAAAGTGACCCTTCTTAGTTGCAAACCCTCCAAACCAATTTGAACTCTAGTTGGAACTAATTCCTTGTTGTTTTCCACAACTGTTATCCTAGATTTTTTTGGTACTACCTGAACTCGACTCACCCAAGCAAGAACTATCAGATATTGGATAAATTATGTCATTGTCTAACCATTTCAAAATTTTCTTTTTAACAACCTCTTTAATATTCGAATTTAATCTTCTCTGTGGTTGCCTTACAGGTTTAATTTCAGATTCCAGATTAACCCTATGTTGGAAAATAGTTGAACTTATACCTTTTATGTCTAACATCTGCCATCCTATTGCTCCCTTATGCTTTCTCAACACTTTTAAAAGATTTTCTATTTGTATTGATGTTAAATCAGAAGCAATAATGACTGGTAGATTCTCATTATTCTCCAAAAATGCATATTTTAAATTTTCTAAAAGTGGTTTCAGCTCAAGCATCGGGTATTCTGAAGTTAATGATTCGTTATGTTTTTCAAATTGTTCTTCGTTTGCATCCATATTCTCAGTTTGCTCAGAGATTTCCTCTTTCAACATTTCTTCATTCGATATTACACATTTTTCAACATGGTCTAATTCCTCTACATTTAAATCCTCATCTATTTTAAAAGTTTCGATTAGATTAACCATAAAATGATTAAATTGAAGCTCTTTAAAATTCTTCTTAACCCCATTGAAAATATTTAGTTCTAATTTTTTATCACCCCAAGCTAATTCCATCAAACCATTTCTACAACTTATGCAAGCATCGGCTGTAGCTAAAAATGGTCTTCCCAAAATTATTATAGCTTGATCTTGAGTTATACATGAAGCTTCTGTTTCCATTATAGTAAAATCAATAGGGTAGACAAACTCCATAACCCTTACCAAAATGCTTTACACTTTTCCTGAAGGTATTCTTATAGATTTATCTACTAGCTATATCACTCTTCTTGTAGGTTTGATATTATCCAATTTTAACTTCTCATAAACAGAATTAGGCATGACATTAATTCTAGCTCCCAAGTCTATTAACACTGTATTAAAATAACAATCCCCTATATAGCAGGAAATAACAGGAGTTCCTAGATCGTTTACTTTTTTAGGTACTTCGTTTGTTAACTTATTTTCATTTATAGAGATGTCAATGGGTCATGCTGGCATGCTTTGACCGTGCCAGTGAACGACATGACACGAAAATTTTTTCGTGCCATGGGTTGTGCCAGGGTCGGATCCCCAGGGCATTCGGGCTGTGCCGACATGGCACAAATTCCAGCATGAAATAGGCACGGTTTGGCCTAGCACGAGACTACGAGGTGGGTCGCGAGATGGGGGAGGGGAATGCCGGTCGCTAGGTTGCGGGAGGGGGGAGGGGAATGCCGGTTGCCAGGTTGCAGGAGGGGGGGGAATGATCACTGGGTTGTGCGGTCAGTGGGGTGAACGGTCGTGTGCACGGGAGGTGGCTGAATGGGTCATGTGGCCAGCGAGGGGGTTGGGCCGTCGGGTCATGCAACCAGTGGCGTGAACGGTCGTGTATGCTGGTGCGCGGGAGGGGGCTGAACGGGTCATGTCGCCGATAGGGGGGATGCCAGGTTGTGCATCCGATGGGGTGAACGGTCATGTCACACGTGGGCGGGAGGGGCTAGAACGGGTCATGTGGTTGGCAGGGGGACGGGTTGCAGGGTCATTGGGCCGATAGCTAGGGTCAATGGTGGCATGTGCGGGCGGGTGGGATGGGCCGCTGGGGAACCGTGCTTGGGTCAGTCGTGAGGTCACGACTTGCAAGGTGCAATGCAACAACGGTTGGTTCAGTGGGGTTGGTGTCCAACGGGCTGACCGTGCAACAGGTGGCACACTTTTGCCCAATGGGCGGCCCACTTCCGCGCAACGGGCGACCAACTGCCGAGTGAAACGGTCGGCTGCTGCCTCAACGGCTCAACCAACTTTTCTCTATAAATTGAGGGAGTTGGATTTTGTTTTTCACCCAACTTACTCATCTCCTTCACTCAAAATTCTCCAAACTCCAATCTCAATTCTCAAATCTCTTGAACCTTAACATTTCTTGAACCTAAACATTTCTCATCCAATGTGGAAATGGAAAGTGATTTTCGTTTGTTAACTTATCTTCATTTATAGAGATGTCAATGGGTCGTGCTAGCAAGGTTTGATTGTGCCGGTCAATGACATGACACAAAAAATTTTTCGTGCCGTGGGTCGTGCCTGGGCCGGACCCCCAGGGCATTTGGGTTGTGTCGACATGGCATGAATTCTAGCATGAAATAAGCATGGCTCGGCCCAGCACGAGACTACGAGGTGGGTTGTGGGAGGGGGGAGGGGAATGCCGGTTGCTGGGTCGCGGGAGGGGGGGTACTGATCATTAGGTTGTGCGGTCGGTGGGGTGAACGGCCGTGTGCGCGGGAGGGGGCTAAATGGGTTGTGTGGCCAGCGGGGGGGTTGGGTTGCTTGGTCATGCGATCGGTGGCATGAATGGTCATGTGCTCCAATGCACGGGAGAGGGCTGAACGGGTCATGTCACCGACACGGTGGATGG
Source organism: Amphibolis antarctica (assembly GCA_024699675.1). Taxonomy (NCBI): domain Eukaryota; kingdom Viridiplantae; phylum Streptophyta; class Magnoliopsida; order Alismatales; family Cymodoceaceae; genus Amphibolis; species Amphibolis antarctica. The sequence continues at coordinate 7,787 of JAMKPZ010000967.1, read as the reverse complement.
GCCGCCGGGTCACTCGATCGATTGCCAAGTTGTGCAGCCGGCAGGGTGATTGGTCGCGTCACACGTGGGCGGGAGGGGGCAGAATCGGTCATGTGGTTGGTAGGGGGATGGGCCGCCGGGTCATTGTGCCGTTAACTAGGGTGAATGGTGGTGTGCATGGGTGGGTGGGATGGGTCGTTGGGGAATCGTGCTTGGGTCAGCCGTCGGGTCACGACTTGCAAGGTGCAACGCAGCAACGGTCGGGTCACTGGGGTTGGTTTCCAATGGGCTGACTGTGCAACAGGTGGTACACTTTTGCCCAACGGGCGGCCCACTTCCATGTAATGGGCGACCGACTGCCAAGTGAAACGGTCGACTGCTGCCTCAACGGCTCAACCAACTTTTCTCTATAAATTTAGGGAGTTGGATTTTATTTTTCACCCAACTCACTCATCTCCTTCACTCCAAATTCTCCAAACTCCAATCTCAATTCTCAAATTTGTATTCTCAATTCTCAATTTCTCAAATTTTCTCACTCAAGTCACAAACAATGGCGCACTACGAAGGCCAAAATTCTGGAGGCTACAGATATCCTCATGAAAACTTCCCAGAAGTTGAAGTAACACCGTCAATGGAGACTACTAGAGCTTCAACTTCAACTATGCCATTGAGGAAGCGTCGGAAGAGAGCTTCCATCTAGTCAAAGTACACAATCATGATGAAAGCTTTGGCAGACGACACAGAAGAAGAATGAGCCTTCTGCAACCTCTATAACGCCGACTTCTCTTGCAAAACGTTTGGCGGTACAGGTCATTTATCTAGGCATATTAGTACATGTGAAAATAGGAATAAGGATAAAACAATTCAAACCCAACTTTCTTTTACTCCTAGGGTAGTGTTAGTTCATGGACTTATGATTCCAAAAGGGTTGGAGACTTGCATACTAGATTTATTTGTTCAGAAAATTTACAAATAAGTTTTGGAGGAAATAAACGTTTTGATAATTATATTAGTAAAGCATATTGTCCACAATATAAATGTTTATCAAGAAATACTATTAGGTCAGACATTATGAATTCATTTAATGACATGTTGTTGACCCCATGCATAAAAAAAAAAAGTTAGGGGGGATGGAGCCGGCTTGCCGCCGGTAAGCCGCTTCAAGGAAGTGGCACCTGGACCCCAAAAACCCACATTTGGTGAAAAGTTGGGGGGATGGAGCCGGCTTGCCACCGGCAAGCGGCTTCAAGGAAGCGGCACCCGGATCCCCAAAAACCCACATTTGGTGAAAAGTTGGGGGGATGGAGCCGGCTTGCCGCCGGCAAGCCGCTTCAAGGAAGTGGCACCCGGATCCCAAAAACCCACATTTGGTGAAAATGACCGGGCGAATAGCCGGCTTTCGCCTGCCACGTAGCAGCTGCTGGTTGGCTACCCAAGAAGGCAAGCCGAATCAATCAGAAAATATGATGAGATTTAATCACGTAAATCTCACAAATCTGCTAATTACGCGGACCGCGTAATCAAGCCGGAATCACACCGCATTCCAACTTCGGGTGCCCCCAAAGAAGGAAGGAAACCCCTTATAAAAAGGGCGGCCCCTACACCACCAAGGAGAGGCTCAAAAATTGCTGGGAAGAGGTTGGATTTCCGGGAGAGGCTTGGATTTCCGGGAAGGAAGGCTGAAATTTCCTAAGCGAGGACTTCCGATCCCCAACGACGCCTTTTTGCCGGGACCCCGACGCCTTTTCACCGTGCCAGAGTGAGGACTTCCGATCCCCATCGACGACGACGCCCCCACAGGTAGGCCCTTCCACCCTCACCGTTTTACGTATGCTTTTTACTACGTTTTATCTAGCCACGACCGTATAACACCTTCCCTGTGCAAGGGGACGGCCGGCGGATGGACCCGGGTATCATTCCTTCGGAAACACGTCCGAAGGTACTGGGGGCCGCCCACCTGGCCGGGTTAATCCACCCGGCCCGGTTGAGCTCAGTTTACATGCGACCCTTCTGTCGGGTCTTTTTACGTAGAAACTCAGAAGTTTCCCAACAAGCTTTATAAGTTTTTCTTCGATCCCCACATGTCTTTTTCGAGATCCCAGAAAAACTCCTGGGATGACGCCGCCGGCAAGGAAGCCGGCGGTGGCCGTTCGGGTGTACAAACACGTACAACCCGACGGTGCCCATATCTTTCCCGGGAGGCGTAAGTCTACCCACTCGATGCCCCAGAAAGATTCCCGGGACGACGCCGCCGGCAAGGAAGTCGGTGGTGGCCGTTTGGGTGTACGAAACGTACAATCTGACAGTTTACATTTTTTTTCTGATAAACGTAAGCTGCCGGCAGGCCGGTTCAACGAACCGGCTGCCGCTTCGCCAAAATCCCCATGGGTGTGTATGAAGGGGGGAAGCAGCCGGCTAGCTGCCGCTTCCCCAAAACCCCCATGGGTGCAAAAGAAAGGGGAAAATAGCTGGCAAGCCGTCGGCCCCCATTTCCCCCAAAACCCCCATGGGTGCAAAAGAAAGGGGGAAACAGTCGGCAAGCCGCCGGCTGGCCGGTTCAAGGAACCGGCCCCCGTTTCCCCCAAAACCCCATGGGTGCAAAGGGATGGGGGAAGTAGCCGGCTAGCCATCGGCTGGCCGGTTCAAGGAACCAGCTGCCGCTTCCCCAAAACCACCATGCGTGCAAAAGAAAGGGGGAAACAGCTGGCAAGCCGCCGGCTGGCCGGTTCAAGGAACCGGCCCCTGTTTCCCCCAAAACCCCCATGGGTGCAAAGGGATGGGGGAAGCAGCCAGCTAGCCACCGGCAGCTGGTTCCACTTCCCCAAAACCGACATGGGTGCAAAAGGAAGGGGGAAACAGCCAGCAAGCCGCCGGCTGGCCGATTCAAGGAACCGGCCCCCGTTTCCCCCAAAACACCCATGGGTGCAAAGGGATGGGGGAAGCAGCCGGCTAGCCACCAGCAGGCCGGTTCAAGGAACCAGTTGCCGCTTCCCCAAAACCCCCATGGGTGCAAAAGAAAGGGGGAAACAGCCGGCAAGCCATCGGCTGGCCGGTTCAAGGAACCAGCCCCCGTTTCCCCCAAAAGCCCCCATGGGTGCAAAGGGATGGGGGAAGCAGCCGGCTAGTCGCCGGCAGGCCAGCTCAAGGAACCGGCCCCCGCTTCCCCAAATCCCCCATGGGTGCAAAAGAAAGGGGGAAACAGTCGGCAAGCCGCCGGCTGGCCGGTTCAAGGAACCGACCCCCGTTTCCCCCAAAACCCCCATGGGTGCAAAGGGATGGGGGAAGCAGCCTGCTCGCCGCTGGCAGGCCTATTCAAGGAACCAGCTGTCGCTTCCCCAAAACCCCCATGGGTGCAAAAGGAAGGGGGAAACAGCTAGTAAGCTACCGGCTGGCCGGTTCAAGGAACCAGCCCCCGTTTCCCCAAAATCCCCGTCGGTGTGTATGAAGGGGGGGAAGCAGTCGGCCAGCCGCTGGCAGGCCGGTTCAAGGAACCGGCTGCCGCTTCCCTAAAACTCCCATGGGTGCAAAAGAAAGGGAGAAATAGCCGACAAGCCGTCGGCTGGCCGGTTCAAGGAACTAGCCCCCGTTTCCCCAAAAATCCCCATGGGTGCAAAGGGATGGGGGAAGCAGCCGGCTAGTCGCCGGCAGGCCAATTCAAGGAACCGGCCCCTACTTCCCCAAAACCCCCATGGGTGCAAAAGAAAGGGGGAAACAGCCGGCAAGCCGCCGGCTGGCTGGTTCAAGGAACCGGCCCTCGTTTCCCCAAGACCCCATGGCTACGCAAATGGGTGGGGAAGGCAGCCGACCAGCCGTCGGTCAACCGGTACAAGTAGCCAGCTGCCTGCTCCCCAAAAACCCATCCTTTTCTCCCCTATTCACCACCGGATCCAATATGGATCCCTGTTCCATTCAATTCCCATTTGTTTACTTGATTCTCGTTTATTTTCACCGGAAGGGATACGGTTATCCCTCTAAACACCCTGGAAAATCTTCGAAGGTGAGGCCATACGTGGCCGGATTGACTATCATATTTTCCGTTTTAGAGCCGAAGAGAGGCCAGGAATGCCTGGGCTGTCTAGGGGTGCCTAACACCTTCCCCAACAGTACCCTAAGCCCCGTATCCAGTTCTCTCATGTTACATGAGTTTACATGAATCTCACGGTTTTATCATTTCGATGGTGGAAGGATACTTTCCCATCCGGTTTTCCTTGTTTTCTACCCAAAAATAAGGTGGCGACTCCGTTCAACGAGCCATCAACCGCACGTGGTGATGCGCTCACACAAACACCTTTCAATTCTCTGTACCTCGGTCCATCTGCTGGCAGGGCGGCGGAAACCCATGGGCTTCCGGGTGATGGCCGGATGAAAGAGAGGGTACAAATTTTTGGGGACTTTGCTGGGGAAACTCGCTGCATTTTATCGATTAAGTAGCTCAAACTCTCGCTCGTACGGCTCTTTTATAGTCAGTCTTTTATTTTTCCATTAGGATTTTTAACACACTTGTCGTATTTGCTAAGCGAAGCCGCTTTCAAATGCATTGAACTGTACCACCCTTCTTTGGTATCCCTACAGATCTTTACGGACCACTGCGGTTCTCTGGGCACCGTCTCTTCACGGACCTCTGCCCTACAGGTTCCGGACCCTACTGGCTCCCCCTGTCCTGACTCGCTCACAAGCAACAGCTATGGCCACTGGTTCCGCTGCGGCTTTCGGATCATCCCCTTACGTCACCGCGGCAACTTCTATGCCGCTGTCTGTGGTCTTCGGCCCGCCACCGCTCGTCGTCACCCGGACGAACTTCACCAGGCCCGTCATTGTTCCTACCGGAACCCCGAACCAACAAAGGGCACCTAATTTGTCCACCGCTGTAGCACTCGACAATGTCACAGTGCATCCTGCGCCACCGGCTTCTCCGGCTACTGAAGTTGAAGGTAACAGGTCGGCTCCCACACGGAGCACCGGCCCGTGCTACCAACCCCACTCAAACACCGAGGGCATAGGAGCGGCCAACACCTTCCTCCCACCTCAACCGGGACATTTCGAGCAGACCCTCCTAGCTCATCAGTTGGTGCACTATCAACAACAAGGGATGGGTTCCATAATCCCCCCTAGGCCAACTATCTGTGTCCCGGAGAGGCCACATTCGGAAGAATACGATGTCGTCACTACTCCCATCGCCGACCAATTCGCCCCGCCACCGCTCCAGCCGGCAGCTGCCACTGCTGCCACCCCGGCACCCGACCTGCAAGGGCAGCTACTGCAAAGGATAGCTGAACTGGAAGCATCTTTCCGGAGCATAAAATCCGACCCACCTGGACCTTCCTGCGCCTTCCAAAATCTCTGTTTCTATCCCAAAGCAACACTCCCTCCCAATTTCAAAATGCCCGAACTGGTCAAATACAATGGGCACGGGGATCCTCGTGCGCACCTCCGGGCTTTCTATGGAGACATGGCGGCACTACAACACGAGGAGAAGCTCCTTGTCCGGCTATTCCAGAAATCTCTCCAAGGACCTGCACTTTCTTGGTACATGTCCTTAGACCTAACAAAGATCTACACCTGGGAACAGCTGGCGTACATGTTCCAGGAATAGTACCCGTATAACTTGGACCTGGCACCAAAATTGGAAGATCTCCGTTGTCTTCGCCAACGTGAGAATGAGCCGTTCAGCGGCTATGTCGGCAGGTGGCGGGCCCTGGCATCGCAATTTTGTGGAAGGTGCTCAACTATCACTGGTGGCCCTTTTATGCATTCAGTCATACTCAACCTTCTCCCAGTTAATCAAAGCTGGTAGCCGCCTAGAAGGATTCTTGAAGTCAGGTAGGTTTTCGACTCTCCCATTCGGAGCCGGCCTCGGAGGAAATGCACGTCCCCGACCACCAGCCCTGGGCGATAACATGGGGAACAACCGCGGCCCCCGAAGGAATGACAATGGCTGTCCGTCTCCCGTAACCATTGTGGCAGCAACACCACCACCATACCAACCACAACAGGTGTACGCCCAGGCCCAAGAATACCATCCGCCGGTAATCACTCCAATTCAACAACCGGTCTACACCACCCGAGCGGCCTCGAATCAACAACCTTGGAGGCCCAAGGCTCCACACCCGACAGCCGCATCCGAGCCGCCAGCCCGCCAACAGTGGCAGGTAACGTCCCCGACAACCTCTCGACAGGGAGGAGATCACCTAGGCATTAACCAACAATGCCCCGATCAACAACAGCGTGGACCACGCCAGCCACCCCCGCAGCCGCAAGAGCCACGCATTACAGAATACACGCCGCTTTCTGAACCACTAAGCTAGGTATTCCGTCGGGCCCAGGCACTACTCACGCTTCCCCCTATCAAGCCACCTCCAGCTACTCTTCCTGCCTGGTACAATTCGCAGCAGTACTGCAAGTACCACAGGTTCACCGGCCATGCAACGGACCATTGCCGGACGTTGAGACAAGCTATTCAGAGGCTTATCAACTCGGGCACCATTGAGCTTCAACAGCCTCCCGTACCCCCAGAGCCGGGCCAACACACCTTCCCAAATCATACGGGCAACTCCCAGGTCAGTGTTATCTTCCTAGGTGCCCGAAAGAGGCACTCGCTCGAAGGGTTCCGGCCTACGCAACCAGTTTCCACCTATCCTACCAGGCACGGACAAGGGACAAGAAGATCCCTCCCTTTGGCATGGCCGCTGGATGCAAGAACTCCCAGGCTGAACCCTGCTGACCTCATCCGGCCGGCCAACCATCCACCGACACTGGAGGAACTCCAACCATACTACCAACAACTCCGGACCTCCATCCTCACCATCAACGGCCACCGGAGAAGGAGGAAGTCTTCAAAACTTACGCCACAATAGGCGTCATCCTCACCCGTAGGAAAATTCTTCGTTTGGGTGGCGCCTACGGTTGCTGCGTCAAAAGAACCGGTTGCCACGTCAAGGGAGCAGGCCGCCAGGACAACCGCATGGGCTCAGCCCAAGGTAATTCTTTACTCACCTGCAGCCCCAGTCAGGGCAGTCATCTTGGCAGCACCTTCGATCCCCAAAGCCTCAACCACCGGCTTTACATCCACGACCGACACTCCAGTCGACACTGCCTCTCCAACAGCTGCTCACCAAGCCCTCCCCTCCGACCTCGCTCACTTTTGAACAACATAAAGGCAAGGGAATAGAACAGCCGTCTGCATGCACGGCTATAACCAGGTTGGGCCAAGTGTATCAGCCACAGTCGCGCCCCGAAGGAATCACCCTCCCGGGAATAGCAGGATGAACTTCAACCAATAACCGACCACCGGCTGCCGCTTCAGTAGGGCCGACAACCACCTCTTCAGCACCGGCCATCCAGTCATGATTACTCCCCGATCTGTCAATCCAGTTGCAAGGGATACGGGCTGACATCTCCCTATGGGATTTGCTCTGATCCTCTACTGAGCACCGGGAAACTCTTCTCAAAGCGCTACAGATAGCCAAAGTAGACCAAGGTCTCGCTCCCTGGGCCATAGAAGGAATGGTGGCTACAGTAACAGTCCCCTCTTTCGTCTACTTCTCAGATTTAGACCTCTCACCGGCCGGGACCAACCACAACCTGTCTCTGTACATTCGAGTGCAATACAAGGACCTCTGTATCCCAATGGTAATGATCAACGATGGATCTAGGCTTAACCTGTGCCCGCTACAAGTCCTGCACAAGTTGGGAATCAAAGAGCAAGACTTGCTCCCCACCGACCGGGTGATGAGAGGGTTCGACGGCACTCTGCACGAAGCCAAAGGTGAAGTCATCCTCCCCCTCGTCATCGGACCAGTCGCCTTCAA
>JAMKPZ010000966.1:0-85128 GCA_024699675.1 Amphibolis antarctica | reverse complement strand
TTCACCTCTAGATAATTTTGATTTCCATTTGAGTTCACCCAATTAAAATCATTGTTTTCATATTCATTAAACATTTCACTGTCTTTCATTTTCTGTATTGATTCATCATATCTATTCAGCAATTTTTTGAATTCTTGTGATATTCTTTGCTTACTATAGTTCTGATTGATTTCAGTATTAATTGGTAAATTATCTCCAAGATTTGATATACCTGTATCAGTACTTTGAACACTCTGATCATCTTGTAAGATTGACCAATTTGAATAATTTTCATTTTGTAATTCATTCAGTCTGTTATACTCTTCAGTATTTCGTATTGTTTCATCTAGTTTATCCATTAATTGCTAGATTTGTAGTGATATATTTGATTGGTAATTTTGATTTTCATTCATATGATTATACTCTGAATAATAATTCTGCATTCCTGAATCGCCATTACAGTCCCACAAATTAGAATTGTCATTTCAGTTATAATTATTTTGAGAATTAATATTAAGTCCTTCTAAATCATGCTGTGAAGAGTAGTTATTAAACTCCATAGGTAAATAATCACTTCTAACATAATTAGAATAATTATAATCCTCATAACTAGTCCCTGGAACAATCCCAAAATCACCCCTATACGAGTTATATGACTCCATTATGTAATTCAAAATTTAAATACAAAACTCTACTCTGGAATAGCAATAAGACTATGAAATAGAATTTAATAGCGGTAATGTACATAAATCATATTGCAGTCCTAGCTAATACAAAAATAGCAAAAAGTAACACCAATTGCAAGAAATTAAGCAATCTCCGGCGACGACACCAATAACTTGTTACTCCACCACTGACACTTGTAATTCTTTTCTTATATAAATTGTGTATGCAAAATATTTTAATTCACCACAAGTGTACGAGTTCAGATGTAATTAGTGTGCAAGTATGAGTTTGTCCATAGGGATTAGTTTTTGCTTGGTGTTTTGCTGAATTGGTGACTTCAATTAAGTGAAATAATTGATTAAATATCTTATAAACAATGTCATGATTGCCTTGTTCCAATTAACTGCTAGGATGGTCTTTAAATAACGATTATGTTACACTTTCCTGAGGATTTTACTTCCAAATATTTAATTCTTCTGAAGTTTAAACAATATAAACTTCAGTTTACATAAAATTTAACATTCTACACAGAAGAAGCACTTAACCCTCGAGGTAGCTTGTAGGTAAACGTCTCTACCCTTGAACTTACCTGAGGGTTATGCGATAATTGTTAGTTTTAGATGTAAAAATAGCACGATTCAAATTAGCTGAAACTTCTAAGAGTTGAACGATTATATTTTTGGTCTTTTTATATATTTCAAAACACAACACACAATACAATGCAAGAAACACAATACAATACAAACAACTTGTAAAAGTAAGAATGCAACATTCAACATTATAGCAAATATAAAAACATAATCTAATTACCGTAACTAAGTTGATAAAGTGTGTGATTGTAGATTTGAGTGTAGTTGTAAAAACGTTAAGTAAAATAAAGAAAATAAAAATGGAAAGAACACCTAATGTTTCGCTGTAATTCCTCTCTTCGAAACTTGCTTAGGCTGGGAACTTCTCTTTGTCTTTACTTTCGGTCCACCAGGTTGTCAATCTGGTAGGCCTTCCTTTCAACCTTGCAGTGAGATTTTGGGGCATCAATCCACAATTACACCAAGGAATAGAGGAGGAAGTAGCTGGCACTAAGAGTCTCTCCTTCAAGGATATGCTCAGGTTGAGAAAAGAACAGCAAATACACTACGTGAATGGTTGGAGAAGAGGAGGTCGTCAATCTCCTCTCGGAAGAGATGAGTGGGTGGATGATGGAAGATGGAGAAGATGGAAAATGCTCTGTAAATGATGCATGAAGGAAGAAGAAGGGGCGGGGCTTAGTTCCAAGGCTACGGGACTATTTTATAGATGGGAGGATTGGAAATTTATGAGCTGGCAGTTAACAAGGGCGTGGTGCATGTCTAAACATGTGAGATCATCCCATGCAATCCACTACTTCAGCCTGTCTATCCACGTTCTTCATAGTTGAGTTGTAGTTGAATTAATATTTAATTCTGCTTTGTTACGTAATTCTTGCAATTACTTATCGAATTTCCTTGCAAATACTTAAGAAATACCTTTTGTGAAACGCATCATATTACAGGAGAAATAATTCATAACATTTAGATCTTAATTATAATTGTAATTGCTTTAATATCAATGAAATTCATTGCACAGAAGAAATAAGGTATAGGTCCGAGGGTAAACCAGTTTACCCTCGCGTAAGTTTGTGGGTAAACCCTTAACGCTCACAAAATGGTCTGAGGGTAAACAACTTAACCCACGGATAAGTCTGTGGGTAAACAGCATAACCCTCGGACTTGCATTTAAGCATAAATCACAAGTTTTTCTCTGTATATTAATCCTTCTATTAGCAACCTAAAGTGTCAAATGTCAATCATTCATTCCTTTCTCAATAGGTAATAAACATAAACATAAGTAACGACTCAAATTGTAATTCATGCATCATTAAAGTGAATAATCGTGCATACTGCTCAAATGTATAGTTAACCTTGTAATCATTATAATTCAATGTAGAATGCAAATAAAACTCATTAAAACACATGAATTAATATAAATAAAATGCACACTTTTGAGTCTGAAGACGTACTTACCCAGAATCTGGTCGTGAGTGGAGTATGGGGTTAACAGAATAGACCAAGGGAACTCTCTCTCACTTGGGGGAGAGCCAAGAAACTAGTAGCTGGGGACATGTATTGGTTCGTAGGCCGGTCGCCACATACTTACCTGGAATTTGGACGTGAGAGGAGTATGGGAGGTCAATAGAATAGACCAAGGGAACTCTCTCCCGCTTGAGGAAGAGCTAGGAAACCGGTAGTCGAGGACATGTCCTGACCCGCAGGCTGGTCACCGCGTAGTTACCCAAAATCCAGATGTGAGTGGAGTATGGTGGTCAACAGGATGTCCATCCCTAGGCAAGGTTGTATGACCATGGTGGAAGGAGACCAACATCCTTTGGTGTGAGAGAGGTTGTGTGTGTAGGGAAGGAGTTGTCACAGTGACTGTAAGCTAGCACTTGTATACATCGGAAGCTAGAGAGGTGAAGCAACAGGATTCCCACCGTTGTCCCGTGGAGTAGGCAAGTTGCCGAACCACGTTAAACCCCCTGTGTTGTGCATGCATTTCCTTTCTCTTTCTCCCTTCCACCATGTTGAAGAGGATGAGTGCACGAGTGAGCAAATGACTGGATCCAACAAGTGGAAATCAATTAGAGTGTAAAGGGGGAGGAGTGTACCTTGTCGACCCCTTTCCTTGGACAAACCATTGTTGCTAGGTGGTGTCCTAACTTCCAAAATCCCCTCTAGGTTGGAGGAGATGGGATGCAGTCCCGTCTACTTGTGGGTCTCCTAGAAATAGCTCCAATAGACTGTCCTTTGGCTTGAGACTCTTAGTTGGCTATTCTACTACCATTGGTTCCATGCACCTAACCAAGTACTCGGAGGAAGCCTGTTGTTGTGCTTGAGCTGTTGGCATATGAAGTGGAGGGACTGCTTTTGACCCTGTTGTGGCAAGAGCAACTACTAACACCATTGATGGGTCAGGATTGTAATAATCTTCTACTAGGATCACTTTGATTTGCCCCTACCAGTTGAACTTCAACATCCTATGCACTGTTGATGGGACGATTTAGTTTTTGTGGAGCCATGGACTTCCCAAGATGAAATTATACGATGCCAAGATGTCAACCATGTGGAGTTTGACATCAAAAGTTGCTGGACCTACTTGTAAGGGGAGAGAAATTGTCCCCAACGCCTTGTGTAGCACCCCGTCGAATGTTGGATACTGTTGTTCACTCGCTTATGCAATCAGCCTCTCTAACGTGGAGGAAGGGAGAAAGAGAAAGGAAATAAATACACACAACACAGGGGGTTTAACATGGTTCGGTAACTTGCCTACTCCACGGGACGACAATGGGACTCTTGTTGCTTCAGCTCTCTAGCTTCTGATATGTACCAGTGCCGACTTACAGTCACTACAGCAACTCCTTCCTTCTACACACGCAACCTCTCTCACACCACTCACGTCGTCTCCTCTTCTAGGGTTACAACATGCTCCTTTTATAGATCAACACACTAAACCCTAAGAGGAGAACCAATCCTAGCCATCAATCTGGATCTATCATCAATAGATCTAATGTAGAGTTAAGTGAGAACTCTACGGACCTCCATAGCATTAACACCAATGGTTGCCCTTCGATCTAGCTACCGGTCGATCCTCCAGCCGCTCCACGCCTCTGCTAATCTACGGTCGTCCTTCGCCAATCACGTCTGGTTCCCCACCCAGTTGTCGATCTTCCAGCCAGCTGTTGGACATCTGGCCAGACCTGCAATCGCTCCTCGGCCTCTGCCGATCCACACTTATTACATTATAGACCTCTGTAGTGTTGGCATGCTTACGCTATGGACCCTTGTCTGGTTGCACCGATGGTTGCCCTTCATTCCTTTGGCCAGTTGGAGGCATCCGTCCAGTTGCCTCTTGACTCTCCATCAAGTTAGACTTCACACCACAAACCCAACATCGAATCTCCTCATGGCCTTCTCAAATGGAAGGAGATCTACCTCTTTAAGCCCCAGCATGTGGGCTACCCGTAGAGGGCACAAATTCAGTGCTAACCCGTCATCTATCATAACCATCTAGATGCAAAGGTCCTTGTACTAAACCTTGATGAACAAAGATAGGTTATGACGGGTCCCAGCGGGGGATAGGTCAAAATTTGAGAAGTAAAGGAAAGTGGGGACTATAACAGTTGCCACCATTCCCTCTATTGCACTAGGAGTGAGCTAAGGGGTGACCTTGGCTACTTGCAAGGCCCTTAGAAAAGTTTCCTTATGCTCTGTGGAGGACCTGATCAGGTCCTATAGAGAGATGTCAGCCTTAATTTTCCTCAACTGATCTAGCAAGTCTGTGGGTTGAGGTGCTAAAGAAAGAGTGATTTGCTGTGGGGATGTTAGAGGTGCTGGTATTGCAATCGTTGTAGGTGTTGCTGTGGCCTGCGCGCTTGGGATAACGAGACCAGTCTGATTTGCTTTAGGCTGATAGACCTGGCTTGATTGAGTGATGGTGGTGCAAGCAGGAACTCTTGGCAACATCTTGGGAGGAGTGGGACTTGGACTCACTTTCTCTTTCCTCTTAGAGAGACCCTTGACTGGAGTGGCCTATACATTCCCCTTAGGTGCTCTTGGTGCCACCACTCGAGATAAAGTTGTCGAGACGTAGATGATAGGCTTTGGGGGGGTCATCCTATGGAGTTGGCCGCCTACCCAGAGATTTGATAAGTCTGTTGTTTCACTGCTAGACTGAGTGGAGCTGTAAGGAGGACTGGCTTTGCCCTGCCTAGTGCTGGAGTGGTGCTCTATTGTATTAGCCCTGAGTTGCTAAAGGCCTTAGGTGCTACACAAATGAATGACCTCTGCTCAATGGATGGGGAAGCCTAAGAATTGCTAGCTTGACGGGCCCGTCGGCCCCTCCGACGAGCCTGAATAGTCGCTATCGTGGAGGAGAAGCACAGGTAATAAGGCCTCAGCTCTACCTAGGTTGGGGGGTTGTTGATTGGCCGAATCAAGTTTGTCAGATTGAGCTAGCCTGTCCTGGAATCCCACCACTCTACTACTAACAAATCCTCATGCACTTCCGGCTAGGGTTCGGATTCTGGCTTGGATTCCGGTTGGATGATGGGCCAGATGAGCTCAACTGGATCGGGTCCCTCCAAGGCAGATTCTGGCATCATGGTATTGACGTGGGATGGCCCTACCCTGTGGTCCAGGAAGGGTTGTGGTGGTACTTGGGGGGTTGTCACTGTTGGTAGTAGTTCCACTACCCTCGAATTGATGAGGCATTGAACAGCATCCTTCAAAGACCTACAATGGTCAATGAAATGACCCATCGATCGATGGAACTCTCAATACTATTGCGGGTTGTACCAGGTTGGGAGCATGGCTGGCAGTGGTCTGACTGGAGGAAGTGGCAGTAGATCCTTCACCCTACTGAAAGTAGAGCTCAATAGCTTTGAGAGGGGTGTGTAGCCCATGCGAGTTTGCCGCCTCTGCTTGGGCTGCTGCTATTGCTACTATTGTTGCTGTTGCTGGGTTGGATGCTATTGCTCCTTTCCTTTCCCCTTATGTTGTTGGCATCTAGATGATGCGACCACCTATCTTGGCTGTTGAGGTGGTCGAGTGGTTGCTTGTTGAGGTGCCTAAGGTGTCCAGGGTTGTTGTGTCTGGATTGGGTAGGGCATACACAGGTTGTTGTACCTATGAGATGGTCGATGGAAGTATCCAGGAGTAGGTGCATAAACTTGCTATGGCTAGAACTACGGCTGAAACTTCATAGGAGGTGGTCTGTACTGCACTGACAAGGGCTAGAATTGAGCTAGTGGTTGTTGAAATTAGACCATAATAATTCTCATTGAATAAATTTGAAATTTTCCTAAAAAAAATTTTGTTTGTGTTCTTGTTATCTATTAGAGTTTAATTATTCTAAAGACACAATTCACATCCACTCTTATAATCCTAAACTTTATTAAAATGATCCTATAGAATTTTTAGATGAGAAAATAAAAAACATTTGCATTGAAAGTGATGAAGAAATTGACACTATTGAAAATCACCAAAAAGAAAATAAAGAACCTCCTAAAGAATGGAAATATTCATCAAATCACCCACTAAAGCATATAATGGGAGATATTAATAACGGTGTACAAACCAGAAAAAAGATTATTGAAGAATGTAGATATTATGCATTTGTCTCTTTAATGGAGCCCAAAAATGTAAAAGAGGTATGTGAAGATGAATATTAGATAAATGCAATGCAACAAGAACTAAATCAATCTGAAAAGAATAAAGTTTGGGAATTGATAGAAAGGCCCACTAATCAATCCATTATAGGAACAAAATAGGTATACAAAAATAAACTAGATGAAAAGGGTAGAATAGTTAGAAATAAGGTTAAACTTGTTGCACAAGGATATAATCAACAAGAAAAGATTGACTATGATGAAACATTTGCTCTTATAGATAGACTAGATTCAATAAGAATGTTATTAGCATATGCAAGTCATTCAATTTCCTTTTATATCAAATGGATGTAAAAAGTGCATTTCTAAATGGAATTATTCAAGAAGAAGTCTATGTGAAACAACCTCCTAGATTTGAAGACTTGGATCATCTATATCATGTCTTCAAGCTTAAGAAAGCCCTTTATAGATTAAAGCAAGCTCCAAGAGCTTGGTATAAGAGGCTAAGGGATTTCTTAAAATAGAATGGATTTGATATAAGAAAGGTTGATAAGACATTATTTATCAAAAAGGAAAGCAATGACTTATTATTAATACAGATCTATGTGGATGATATTATTTTTGGATTAAATAATAAGGAGCTTGCTTATGATTTTGAAAATATCATGAAAAATGAATTTGAAATTAGCATGGTTGGAGAACTCACTTTTTTCCTTGGACTTCAAATTAAACAAACACAAAATGGGATATTTGTAAGCTAAGAAAAATACTGCAAAGAGTTAATCAAGAAATTTGATATGGAAAATAGCAAAGATATTAGAACACCTATGGGAATAGCTACAAAGTTGGAAGTTGACCTAAAATGACCAAAAGTAGAAGAGAGCAAATATAGGAAAATGATTGGATCATTACTATATTTAACAGCTAGCCGCCTAGATATCATATTTAGTATATGTGCATGTGCAAGATACTAGAATGATCCAAGAGAGTCACATTTAGTGATTGTTAAAAGAATTCTTAGGTATTTAAAAAGAACAATTGAGTATGGATTATTTTATCCAAGAGATGGATCACTAGAACTTGTTAGTTATTGTGATACTGATTTTGGAGGATCTAAATCCAACAGAAAAAGCACAAGTGGAACATGTCAATTTCTAGGACAATCATTAATCTCTTGATGCAGCAAGAAATAGAATTGTGTAGCATTGTCCACTACTGAGACTGAGTATGTTACTATTGTTCTTGGGTGTGCTCAAGTACTATGGATACAACAAACTATGAGGGATTATGGTTTAAATTACTCTAAGACAGATTTATTTTGTGATAGAACAAGTATCATATATCCATCAAAAAATCCCATTGAGCATTCAAGAACCAAGCATATTGACATAAGACATCATTTCTTGAGAGATAATGCCGAAAAAGGTAACATAAAATTAAGGTATATTGATACAAGAGAGCAATTGGCAAATATATTTACAGAACCTTTAGATGGTCAACAATTTACTAAGCTTAGGAGTCTAAGAATATGCAATCTAAGTGACTTGGTTTGAGTATTTTGATTGATTGAATTTGTTTTGTGAAAATCAAATTGCCATTCCTTTATTGAAATTCAGTTTCAACATTAAACAGTAGAAATTGGAAAATCAAATGATTATCCATTTATACAATGTATTTCACCCAGTATGAAATCAGAATAATGACTGATATTCCGATTCATATTCTGATTTTCTCTGGAATCATCTTTCACTGGCTCACGCATACTAGACACCAAGGCCGTAACGTTTAGCTCTAAATGTTATGTAGAGGTTGAAATGTCTGGATCTAAAATTTCAAAAATTCACAAGTGTAACAGTAAATTGATATAAATAGAATTAAAAAAGTATAACGATTTACAAAATCATTATAACAAATTGGTCGATACTGCAACCACATAAATAGAATTAAAAAGGGAAAATCCCATATCTTTAGCTAAATATGTTGTAGAACTTCACACCCAAGATGGATCCAAGTTCGACGGCTGTTCATAAAGCGTCGTTTTCGAGGAAAAAGGATTATTAGTGTAAGATTCAACCTTATCATCCTTTTTTTTGGAAAATATTCAAACCTTAACTTCTGTTTTTTCGATTTTTCAAAATAGGCTTACAAAGATTCGTGTTTTTTAGAAAAAAATCATGATTTTGCTCAAATCTGTGCATGTTCTTGCAAGATTTAGTGATGTCGAGTGATTTTTCAATTGATTTTTGAAGATTACAATTGAAATTTGAGGGCTTTGTGGTTTATTGCATACTTTTTGGAAAGAATGTCTAAAAGGATACAACGTGTTCTTAAGGGAAAGGGGAAGGAAACCCAATCCCATGTGTCAAGAAGGGAAAAACTACCCCTCATTGGTAAATCAAGTGGGAATACATTTCCCTCAAGGCATTTTAGAAATCAAAAGGCAAAGGAAGCATTTAATGATAAGTATTTTGGTAGAGAAATCTTGCATGGAAGAAGTGTAAATTTTTCTAAAATGGAAGACATCAAAATCATGTTTGAAGTACATGGCTTGCTTCAATTTTTATAGCCACCATGCATTGATGTTTGTCTTGAAGCAATCTCCTTGTTTTATGCAAATATGGGTGATATTGATGGGAGTTTTGATAGTTATATCAATGGCTCTCATTTTGTTATCACTCAGAGTATTTTGGAAAATCACCTTGGATTTTTTACTAAAGGAATAGATGTCACATTGCCCACATACCACCATTCCTTCACCAATGTTGACATGAATAATGTTGTTAGTGATTTAGTAAAAAGAAGTAGGAAGATTGATAGGATTGCTGATCTAAATAAAGAAGCTAAAATCATTGCTCATATTCTGTCCATAAATGTGTTTCAAAGAAAGGGAGACAATGATGAGCTCAATGAAAACACACTTAAGGCCACCTACTACATAACAGAAGGGCTAAATGTAAATTGGACTACAACATTTCTACATTGCATAGGAAAAGTAAAAACAAAACTCTTTTATGGGATGAACTTGATGTTTCTATTTGATGCTGTTAGAGTGGATCTCAACAGCCTCAAAACAACACAAGTATCCATTGAAATCACATACAACAATATATTCAAAAGCTCTAGGGACACTATATCTACTAGACAGATGACATCATCTTCTCAACCACCAGTGGTTGATGAAGATGAAGATACTATTGAGAGTTTGGGAAGAGAAATCAGTGAATTAAGTGACTACATGATAGAAGGATTTCTTAGACAGGAAGAAGAAATGAGAAGGTTAAGAAATTACATAGATTCTCACTCTAGAGAATTAAAGGGATACAATGCTCAAAAGGGGGAGAAAAATATAATAAGGCATGAGTTGTAATAGGAGTTGCAATAGGGGTTAATTTTTATCTTTAAAGTTAAGGTATAGTTTTGACATCATCAAAAAGAGGGAAATTGTTGAGAACTCACCCTCTGTAGGTTTTGATGATGTCAAACAACATGACATGGAGCAAATAAAGACATGAGGAAATCAAGTCAAAATACAAAGTCAAAAAGAAAGAATGAAGGAAGTGTATGAAGACAGAAAGCCAAAGAAATTTCAAGAATTAGAAATAAAGATGACGAAGCCATCAAAAGACAAAGAAAAGCTACAAGAGAAGTTATTGCACAAAAGGGTTGATCACTAGATTAAGTCACACACTTAGTATGTTAGAGCATACCTAGTATAACATAAGCAGAACAAAAATTGTATAATGAAATTAAATTCGTTATAACGATTTTGGCAGTTTATCATCTCACATAGACTTAAACCGTTCGAACAGTGTGAAACATTTACTTTAAACATTTTGGGCACGTCGTTATGTTTAGAGCCACAGAACTTTCACTAAGTGCTAAACGTCATGCCCTCTACAGTACGTTCACCCTAAACCTTCTAGACACCTTGGAATGTTTAGAGCTATAGAATTTTCACTAAGTCTTAAACATTACAGCCACCACAAAATGTTTACCTTAAACCTTTTGGACACCTCATCATGTTTAGACCCAAAAATTGTCTCCTAAGTAGCCACCCTTAGAAATAATTTCATCTACACCGTATACACCCAGAAAGAAAATATCGAAACATCATTCGGATATTTGAATGGTTATCCAAATTTTTCTGTAATGCAATACACCTTAGAAATTTCTCCTAATGCCAATTTTGGATAATCAATTTTTAGTAAAACGTTATTCTGAATTAAGTTCAGAAAAAATTAGAATATAATTTGTTACTCCGAATTAATTTCTGAAATGAAAAATAATTCCATTTGAAAGGGTAAATCTCGTAAATTCCTACACTTAGGTAAGTTTTTGAATTCGAATTTGAATTCAAAATTACACTTAGGCAAGTTTTTGAAAGATATTTAATTTGAAAAATAATTTAAGAGAATCCATAATTTTGGATACTTAAGATATAATGATTTATTGAGATTATTCATGACTTTGGAAAGTTTTCAAAATATTTAGCCGTTTAAGATTAGATTTTAAATTCCTTATTTTATACAAGAAAATCTTTATAACGATTTGAAAATCATTATAACAAATTTGGATTGGCCATTGGATTAATTTTGCATCTATAAATAGGAGCACAATACACACCTTTCACACACTTTTCACTTATGAATTTTTACTCTCCTTCTCATGGCTTTGGTGATCATGTCTCAGACTTGGTTTGAGGGATTTTTGTGCCTTGATGGAAGGAGATTTTGAAAGCACTAAAGCTTAAAGTTCGAATTCTTCACTCCTTTTGATTGGATTGTAAGGGATTGATTTTGTTTCTCTTGGTTGGTTTAATGTGTGTTCGACCTAAAACACATGTGAGTACTCCTTTTGGAGTGGTGGGTTGAAGGATTCGATCTTAAATCCTTGTTGGTTGAAGGATTTAACCTTAAATCCTTGGTTAGTTGGAGGATTCAACCTAAATCCTTGGTTAGTTGAAGAGTGCAACCGCAAACTTTTGTGTTGGTTGGTTGAAGGATGTGACCACAAATCCTTGTTGTAGTTGGTTGGATGTTCGACTATAAACACTTGGTTTGTAATCATTTTGATAGTGACTAGATTAAACTCAAGCTTCTTAAGCTTGGAGGTGAATGTAGCCAGTTAGTAAACCACTTAAAAATCTCTATGTACTTTATTTTTATTACATTTTGCTTTAAATTTTGTATTTGGTTTTGTTGTGAGTTATTTAGTTTCATTTTCGCATCAATTCCATTATTCACGTTTTGTTTAATTCGTATTTCAATTAAATTCGTATGAAAATTTGTTTAAATTTAAAAAACCACTATTCACTTCCTCTCTAGTGGCCGTGATCGATCCTAACATTAATGTGCACTTCTCCTTTGCCAACAATATCCATGGCATCATTAT
Organism: Amphibolis antarctica; assembly: GCA_024699675.1. Classification (NCBI taxonomy): domain Eukaryota; kingdom Viridiplantae; phylum Streptophyta; class Magnoliopsida; order Alismatales; family Cymodoceaceae; genus Amphibolis; species Amphibolis antarctica. The sequence goes on along the minus strand of JAMKPZ010000966.1, from coordinate 72,911 downwards.
TGGCTAGATACACTTTTAAAACTTTAGTTTCACAAAATCCAAAATTCTTGTTTTGACTTCTTCCCTCCTTTTGGTGGTATGAAAAGAGACTCCTGAATCCAGAATCTAGGATTCTATCAAACTTGTAACAAAACAAACTAGAGCATCCTTCACATTCTCACAAATTGAATTTGCACCTGAGTTTGTGGATGCCTTCCCCTTGTTTCTCCTTGGAGCTTTACAATCAAACTTATAATGCCCCAACTACTCACAATTCCAACAAATAATGTGAAAAGAATGTGACTTTCATCTTGTTTATATTTTTGATTATGATTTGTAACTTTATGTACTCAAGGGCATTGTTAGAATTTGGGGCTTGAGTATAAAAGCCCAAATTCGCCTAAATTGAGAAATTAAGAAGAAGCTTTCTTCCTTGCTTCTTCTCCTTGTACCCACCACCTCCAATAGTAAAACTCACCAAGAGAGCCATCCATGGAGTACCCAAAGTGAAGGAGAACCACGTAAATTATTTGTGTTTGGATGTATTGATCAAGATCACACCTTCTCCCACTCGAAAATTCGAATTCAAGAACAAGGCTCGCCGGCGACGTCGACCTCTGCAAATCCGAGTTTTTCTTCTCGATTTGCTTCACGATTTCGCTCGAAATCATAGGGCTTTTGTTCGTGGAAGCACAACAAGTGGTATCAGAGGGATTTTAGAGATCGAAAACCAGATTTGAATCCGTATTTTGGGCTGAAAGTTGCAGCCACGTCGTCATCGCTGCCGCCATCGCCGCCGCTTCGCCACCGCTCCGCCGCTGCCACCACCGGAACCCTAAAAAGCCAAAATCATCGTATCTTCCATTTCACTTGGTGAAATGGGTTTGTAAGCCTCCTGAACTTTTCACACATTGCTCCAAAGCTTCTGAAATTTTTGGGGAATTTTTCATGAAGGCAAATCTGAGGTTTTGATTTTTGGCATCATTGTTGAAATTTTCGTGGTTCCTTTTGCTGGCCGAATTTTGGTGCAAAGTGTTTGAGATTTTTGAATACGTGTTGAGAATCAGATCTTGTGCCAAATTTTGAATTTTTGGATGTGTTTGATATTTGCATAATCCGAGTTCAACAAGTCCGAAATCAGTTTTTGGGGGTTTGTTGAAAGTTGAAGCAAATCGAACACATTTTTGCATTTTTGGGCAATTTCTGAAATTAAAAATTTGTGAATGTGTGTTTGGAAATTTTATGTGATTATTGTTGTTTAAAATCACATTTTTGAGATGGCAACTCCTGACATGAAAATAGACAAGTTTGATGGCAAAAATAATTTTAGTCTGTGGCAAATAAAAATGAGAGCACTTTTGAAACAACAGGGCACATTTGGACACCTTTAAATAAGGCTGCCACATTAGATAGAGATTCTACTGAATTTGGAATACAGGAGGAGAAGGCTCATTCCACCATTTTATTGTGCTTGTCAGATGAGGTAATCATAGAAGTTGCAAATGAAGCAACTTCCTCTGGTCTTTGGCAGAAATTAGAGTCATTATACATGACTAAGTCTTTAACAAACAAGTTATGATTGTTCTCACTAAAAATGAAGGAAGGTACACCACTTAAGTAGCATTTAGATCAGTAGAATTCCATTCTGATGGAACTCAAGAACATAGGTGTTACCATTGAAGATGAAGATGCAGCTCTCATCTTACTTTGCTCACTTCCTCTCAGTTATGAGAATTTTGTTCAGTCTTGTGTAGTTGGAAGAGATTCCATTACACTGGAAGAAGTGAGATCCAGCCTTCATTCGAGGGAGCTGAGACACATGGTATAGCATGGCAGTAATGAGGCAAGTGGTTCTGGTCTCATAGCTCATCAGTAAGAGAACAAAAGTAGAAGCCAGTGGAAAGGGGGTAATAAGAACAGAAACAGGAGCAAATCCAAAAGCAAGTACTCAAAGGATACTTGCAATTACTGTAAGGAGAAGGGACACTGGAAAACAAACTGTCCCAAGTTGAAGAACAAAGGAAAGGCTGCAGTGGTAGAAACAAATTCTACATTTGATGGTGATTTTTCTCTTACAGTTTGTTGTAGTGCTTATTCAGGTGATCAGTGGATCATGGACTCAGGAGTATCCCACCAAATGACTCTGTGTAGGGAGTACTTTGATACATATGAACAGGTGGAGGATAGCCAAGTGACCTTGGCCAATGACAATGTATGCTCCAGAGCAGGTGTTGGCACTATCAAGTTCAGGATGCAAGATGACATGATTAGAGTTTTCGAAGATGTTTGGCACATTCCAAAACTAAGTAAGAACTTGATTTCTCTTATGGCCCTTGATTCTAAGGGTTACAGATATTCAGGTGGAGGGGGAAAGATTAGTGTTGTGAAAGGTTTATTAGTTGTAATGAAGGGTGTTAAATCTAGCCCCTTATACATTTTGCAGGGCACACTAATTTCTGGTTCAGCTGTAGCAGCTACATCAGATCAGGAGCATCAATCTATTATTTGGCACTCAAGAATGGGTCATTTGGGACAGAAAGGGATGCAGAGACTGAGTAGTCTGGGCAGGTTTGAAGGACACAAGGTTGTTTGCATTGATATGTGCAAACATTGTGTATATGGCAAGTAGAAAAGGGTGTCTTTTGGCAAAGGTCAGCACAGTTCAAAGGGAGTATTAGACTATATACATGCTGATTATTGGGGACCTACACAACAGTCCTCTCATGGAGGATCAAGGTATTTCCTTTCTATTATTGATGACTACTCTTGTATGAATTGGGTTTTCTTTTTGAAACATAAGAGTGATGCTTTTGAAAGTTTTAAGCATTGGAAAGCTCAAGTAGAAAACCAAACTGATAGAAAAGTCAAATACTTGAGGACAGATAATGGTCTTGAGTTTTGCTCTCAAGAGTTTAACAATTTTTGTAAAGATACAGGAATTACCAGACATTATACTGTTAGACATACCCCTCAACAGAATGGAGTAGCAGAGAGATTGAATAGGACACTCCTTGAAAATGCCAAGTGCATGCTATCCAATGCAGGTTTGAGCAAGAACTTTTGGGCAGAGGCTGTTAACACAGCTTCCTTTCTGGTTAACAGGTCTCCTTCTAGTGTTATAGATGGTAAGATACCATTTGAATTGTGGAAGAACAGGTCTGCAAATTACTCCAAGCTTAAGATTTTTAGATGTCTAGCTTACTACCATGTGAACAATGGGAAGTTGGAGCCTCGAGCCAAGAAAGGCTTATTTGTTGGATATGATACTGGAGTAAAAGGATACAGAATTTATGACATTGCATTAGGTAAAGTGATATACAGTCATGATGTCACTTTTGATGAAAATGCTTTGTTGCAGACTATAGAAGAATTGGAAATTGCATCACAAGAAGTTGAGAATACTACTCCTGAACAGGTGGAGTTATATATACAGCAGCCTAGTAATATTGATCAAGTTGAACCAAAAGATAACTCATCAGGTGTTCAGGAAAATGTAGTTGAAGAGGAAGAAGTGGAGCAACCACCACTAAGAACCATTGGCAGAGAACGTCTTAGAAGGGACATTAGACCTCTTATTAGGTATGACTATGAAAACTTGGTTGCTTTTGCCTTACAGGTAGTAGAAGAGGTGGAGGATTCTGTTGATCCACCTACTTATGAAGCTGCATTGAAATATTCTGATGCTGGTCTTTAGATGACTGCAATGGAGGAGGAATTGCAATCCCTCCATAAAACAAAACTTGGGAGCTTGTGAAACGTCCAAAGAACAAGAACATTGTAGGTTGCAAATTGGTCTATAAGAAGAAAGTTGGGACTCAAGGCAACATTGGGGTGCAGCACAAGGCAAGGTTGGTTGCCAAAGGCTATTCACAACGAGGAGGAATTGATTACAATGAGGTATTTACTCCTGTTGTACATCATACATCCATTAGAGTGCTTTTGTCTATTGTTACAGCACAGAATCTCGAATTAGAATAATTGGATGTAAAGACGGCCTTCCTGCATGGTGATTTAGATGAAGATATCTGGATGGAGCAACCAACAGGTTTCATGGTACAGAATAAAGATGATTGAGTGTGCAAATTGAATAAGTATCTTTATGGACTTAAGTAGTCACCACGACAATGATACAAGAGATTTGATGCATTCATTACCAAAGTTGGTTTTAGGCACAGCTATTATGATTCATATGTGTATGTTAGAACTCTTGATGATAATACACATATTTATCTGCTTTTGTATGTTGACGATATTCTCATAGCTGCAAAGAATATTGATGTTATTCAGGAGTTGAAGGGCAGATTAAAATCTAAATTTGAAATGAAGGATCTTGGTCCAGTTGGCAGTATTCTTGGGATGGAAATCAGGCGTGACAGGAATTCTGGTAAGCTATTTTTAAATCAACAAAAGTATGTTGAAAAGATCCTTAACAGATTTGGCATGGCTTCTTGTAAAGCCATTGGCACGCCATATGACAGGAATTTGAAGTTATCCTCAGTTATGTGTCCTGAATCTGAAGTAGATAAATTACATATGCAGAAAGTTCCTTACTCTTAGGCAATTGGTAGCTTAATGTATGCGATGGTTTGTACCAGGCTTGATTTAGCATATCCTTTAAGTGTTGTTAGTAGGTTTATGTCCAATCCGGGTAGGGAACATTGGAAAGCTGTGAAAAGGATATTCAAGTACTTGAAAGGAACTTCTGACATTGGTTTATTATATACTGCAGATCAGAATTGTACTTTGGCAGGTTATGCAGATTCTGACTTTGTAGGGGATGTTGATAAGAGAAAGTCTTTGTCAAGCTATGTTTTCACATTTGCAGGTTCCATAGTGAGTTGGAAATCAACTCTTCAGCCTACTGTAGCACTATCTACTACTGAGGCTGAATATGTGGCTTTGATAGAAGCTGCTAAGGAGGGAATCTGGATGAAAGGATTGTTAGGAGATTTGTGTTGGCACACAGATAAAGCAGACATCTACTGTGATAGTCTCAGTGCTATTTGTCTCTCTAAGGACAATGTCTTTCATGATAGAACAAAGCATATTGATGTGAAGTATCACTTCCTCAGGAATGAAGACAAGATAAAGATCAAGAAGATCAACACCCGAGACAACCCAGCTGATATGTTTACCAAAGTGGTTGTGGAGAGCAAGTTCAAGCATTGCTTGGACTTACTCAATGTCTACAGTTACTGCTGACCCTTATGGGTCATGATAGCTCTCATTTGTTATAGGTGGAGCTTGATGGAAGTCAAGGTGGAGATTTGAAAAGAATGTGACTTTCATCTTGTTTGTATTTTTGATTATAATTTATAACTTCATGTACTCAAGGGCATTGTTGGAATTTGAGGCTTTAGTATAAAAGCCTAAATTCACCCAAATTGAGAAATTAAGAAGAAACTTTCTTCCTTGCTTTTTCTCCTTGTACCCACCACCTCCAATAGTAAAACCCACCAAGAGAGCCATCCATGGAGTACCCAAAGTGAAGGGGAACCACGTAAATCGTTTGTGTTTGGATGTATTGATCGAGATTGCACCTTCTCCCACTCGAAAATTCAGATTCAAGAATAAGGCTCGCCGGCGACATCGACCTCCCCAAATCTGAGTTTTTCTTCTTGATTTGCTTCACGATTTCACCCGAAATCATAGGGCTTTTGTTCGTAGAAGCACAACACAATGTATTTAAGGTTCCTGTTCTTCCCCTTTGATTTAGACTTGGGTCTAGAGTCACCTAATTTCTTGTTTTGACTTCTTCCTCTACTCTCAACATTGAGGGCAGATGTGGATGCTTCACCCGAACTCTTCCTCCTAATGCCTTCACTTAAGATTAGGTCCCTAATGTCATTTAACTTGAGTTTTTCATGACCGAAGGAGCTGTTGACCCCAATCACCATGGTAGACCAGCTCTCAGGCATAAAGATAGTAAAATCAATGCCTTCACCTCATCATCAAATGATATGGCTACTGAACTGAGTTGTGTAATAATTACATTAATGTCATTCACATGGTCAGCAGCATTACCTTCTTCTGGCATTCTAAGATTGAATAGTCTTCTCATCAAGTAAACCTTATTTGATGCGTTGGGTTTCTCGTACATGTCTAAAAGGGCCTTCATCAAACTGGCAGTGGTTGTCTTGTCTACCACATTGAAAGCCATGTTCCTGCCTAGGGTCAACCTAACCACCCCCAATGCTTGCCTATCTAGTAACTTCCACACACTCTCCTCCATGCATGTCATTGGGCTTCACTCCAAATAGTGATTCATGGAACTTTTTCTAATACAACAGATCTTCTATCTGCATCTTTTAAAAACTAAAATCCTTGCCCTCAAATCTGTTAATTTGGATCTTCCCTTCGTTGGCCATTTCTAAAATCTTCAAGTTGATAATCCAATTGAAAACTACAACACCTTAACAACCTAAACAATGCTCTGATACCAGTTGAAGGAAAGTTAAACTTACGGAATCTTGTTGCTCTTAGTTACACTAGTACAACAATGTAATAGTAAACACTCAACTCACCGAGATTTACAAAAATTATAAGAAGAAGAAGAAGAGACTAAGATTTACGTGGTTCAACGAAATGCCTACTCCACGGTCACTCACACCACCACACTATTCTTGCTTGATCAAGAGAGATTACAATTGTACAAGCTTCACACTAATGGCTCACACACACACAACATTACAACTACCATAATATTCCCTTATATAGGGTTATAATTAGGGTATAGGGGTATTACTGTACATAAATAGAAAAATAGTCATATTGCAGAAGACAAAGTTCAACCTCGATCACTGTGGTAAACTATACAAACTTACTCTATAGAGTTAATCGTTAACTATACACACCCTCATATAGTTAGGTGCTATTGAGATGGACTCCTTGATTGGCAGTCCTAGAGGCTAGCTATACAGACTTACCTCGTACAATTAAGTGTTAACCATACAAGCCCTCATATAGTTAGGTGCTAATTATATGAACTCTCTAGAAACTATCTTCACACCCAACAACATCTTCTAGCGATGCTAAACCCATCAATCCCCCTACCATAGAGGGGATTCCCAACCTAGAGAAGAGACTATCTGAGATGGAAAAAGGCATTCAAGCTCTATTGCAGGTGAGTGGTCATACCACTCCTATTTTGACTAGTCATGAGTGAGCCATTAAAAATATTGAGGCCCAATTAGAAAAGATTATTGCCTCAGTCATAGGCAAAGAGAGAAGAGTATTACTTAGAGAACTCACCTTTTATAGGTTTTGATGATGTCAAATAACTTTGACATGAAGAAAATGAAGATAAATTGTTATAAAGCCATGAGGAAGATAGAGATTCAAAGTCATAAAGTCATAAAGGAATGAAGGAATTACATGAAGTTAGAAAGCCAAATAAAATCCAAGAATTAAAGATGAAGATGCTGAAAATAATGAAGACAAGCCATGAGCACAAACATACACTCAAAAAGGTTTGGACACTAGTATAGGTCACTCATTTAGATCCTAAGTTCATGTCTATTAAAACCTTCATAGATCAAAATCGGTATAACGAATTTCACATTCATTATAACAATTCACTGTACCTATGACTAGATCACATGATTAACTTCCTAGAAAATTGGAATAACTATTTGAAAAGAACATTATAACAATTTTTGATTTTGTCCTGACACTTAAGAAACTTTTTAAAAAATAATTCTATTAGAAACATATCCCAAGAATTAAGATATCTAGAAAAATCGGTATAACGATTTGACAAAAACATTATAATGATTTTTGAATTCAAATTAACACTTAGGCAAGTTTTTGAATAAGATATTCACTTAGAGAAATAATCCCAAAAATCTAGAAATTTAGATATCTAGGAAAATCGGTATAATGATTTCACAAAATTGTTATAACGATTTTTGAATTAAGTCATTACTTAGAAAGGTTTTTGAAATATTTATTAGTTTAAGATTTGATTTTGAATGATTCGAAATCCAAGATTAGGTACATAGGAAAATCATTATAATGGTTGGAAAAACATTATAACGAATTTGTATTTGGCACATAAGATCGATACAACAATTCACTCAAAATATAGCTTAAGTTGTAAAATTGATATAACAATTTGGAAAAATATTATAATGATTTTGCCTGAATTAGTAGTCATTAGCCTCACCTTAAGTCTATAAATAGAAGATCATTTCACTACTATTTCACATCCCTTTTACATGATTTGTGCACTCACTCTTAACGACTTGTGCTCTCACATCCGAACTTGCTTCAAAGGCAAGGTGTCAAAGCTCAAAGCTCTTTTCAACACATCATTCGAGGTGATTTCATTTTTGTTTTGATTGTAGAGATTGTGTTTGTTTTTTTCTTGTTGGTTTGGAAGTGTGTTTGTTAAAACACACATGAGTTGCTTCATGTTGGAGTGGTTGATTGGAAAATTTTACCACAAACTCTTGTTGGTTGGAGAGTTTGACCTAAAACTCTTGGTTTTGTAGTTGGTTAGATGATTCAACCTCAAATCCTTGATTGGTTGAAGGATTTGACCTAAACTCTTTGTGGATTGGAGAGTATGACTACAAACTCTTGTGTAGGTTGATTAGAGGGTGCGACCTCAAACCTTTGTTGTTGGTTGGGTGTGTAACTATAAACACTCATTTGTAATTAATTTTAATAGTGATTAGATTAGACTCAAGCTTTGTAAGTGCACCACCTCAAACCCTTAATTTTAATAGTTGTCGTTAGTTAGTTGGTAAACTACTTAAAAATCTATGTGTACTTTATTTTCACTACATTTTGTTTTGAATTTCGTATTTAGTCTCATCTCTCATTAATTATTTCGTTTCCACATTATTTTGTTTATTCATGATTTATTTCGGTTGAAATTCGTACAAAATTCTTGAAAATTTTAAAAAATATTATTCATACCCCCTGAAGTGGCCAGAATCGAACCTAACAATAATACCATACCCAATCCTAGAAATGCTAATGTTCATTTTGTGTAGGGAGAGTTGAGAGCACCTAATTCCTCTCCTTCGAGCTAAACAAGTTCTTGTAGCAAGAGAAAGAAAGTGTATATATAAAAAAATAATAACATAAAATATATATATTTATCTTTCTATATGTTTGATTTGAATTAGTCTTTTCATATTTCATGTGTGTATATGTATTGTAGTTTGTTTTCTTCGTCAAGCAAGGCACGTACTTTCTCTTACCTTATCTATTTATGATGCAACACGTTTAATTCTCCATTTCATATGCATGCATGTGAGCATATCGTAGGTGTGGGGGAGGACGTTGCTTGCTTGTGTCTCACTTCTTATTGTCGTTTGCGTCTCTTGTTTTTTTTGTATTTCGTGCTTTATTGCAGATTTACTTTCCCATATACATGCCTAAAATTTTTCATTTGCGTACTTGATTTATCTAATTGCATTGAGGACATTGCTCAATTCAGCTGTGAGAGGAGGTAGTTTTGGTAGATCTTTTTTATGTTTGTGTTTGTTTGTATATATGCATTTTGTTCAATTTTATGTTTTGTTGTAATTGTACATATGCCCCTTTGCCCCTTTGGTCCCAAGACAAAGCTTATTAGAGAGGACTTTTAAACCTTTTAGAGAGGAGATGAAAAAAAATTCAGAATTTGTCCATATTTTAAGAATTATATCTAGTAAAAATGAGGCCAGTAGTTTTAGTTTAAGCAAAAATTTAGGGTTTATTTATGTACGTTGAAAATCTGAAAAATAGAAATTTAGGAATAGAAAAATAAATAAGAAAAAGAAAATTAGGAAATAGAAAATTTTTTAGGACTATTTGTGCATATTATGGAAATTTTGAAAAATTAATTTAAAAAAATTATAAATATTTTATATTTTAACATTTCAAATATAATTTTACATTTTCCTTGTAGACATGAGTTTAACAATAGTTGCAAAATGTTAGGCAAGATGTACAAGATTAGGAAAGTACGTTATGATGGAAATTTTCATTAATTATAAGAATTTTCTTGACCTAATAAATGAGAAATAATAGAAAAAATAAATAGTTGTAGTGATAGAAAAATTTAAAATTTTTCTAAACTTTTCAAGATACACAAATACCTAAAAATTCAAAAATATTTTTAGAATTCTTTTTCCAAAATTTATAACGTACACAAACCCCATTAGTAGGAATTTTAAGGAAAATAAATACTTTTAAAAAAAGTGGATTAATGGGTGGAACTAAACCGTCGTTCTAATAATTGCTAGCTGGAAAAGAAGAAATAAATTAAGCTTAACATTTTACATATAAAACTCGAATTATGAAGGAAAAAAATGTTAATTTTAGCTCACATCTTTAATTCCAAAATAAAAGGTTTATATATTGAAAAAATTAAAAATATTTTTAAATTCCATGCATTTTAAATAGTAAAGCATTTTCACATGATAATACAGATCATATTTTAAGTAAACCACTTTTAACACATGATGGTATATTTATATATATGAATGGAATGCCCGCTCCCACAGATCGACTCAACCGGAAAAAAATAATGAATCGAACCCAAAACGGTAGGCGAGAAAAAGATCTTCTGGAGCAGCAAACCTGTGGATAAGGAAACCAACGAATCCATGATACGGAAACCGAGGCCCACCACGCCACTTCCATGTGCCGTGACAACGATTAAAGCCGAAATTGGCAACTTGCACGAGATTTTTTTTTTTGAAAAACCAATCCAATGGTCAGGCAAAGGGAAGGAAGTGGAAAACTACGGGTGGTAGTGGAAGTCATCCTAATCCACAACCGCAAAACCGGGAGTGGATGGAGATGGACAAGAATGTCGATCCATGGCCACCATCGTCCAATACCATGTTACATATATACAACCCATCAGGGGCAACAAGGAAACGAAGTGGGTCCCCCTTTCCATTCCGTTCACAGATAAAGATAGCTGCCGGTCAACCAAGCACCAGTAGATAAGCATCATCCGCCATCTCTCTCTCTCTCTCTCTCTCTCTCTACGTGTGTATATATATATATATATATATATATATATATATATATATATATATATATATATTTTTTAATAATTTATCTTACTAACGTAATATTAATTTTTTTTCTCATATACGTTCTAATCCTTAACATATAATTGATATTTTTAAATTTATATTTACAAAGTATTTTGTTCAATAACCTTAATAACTACTTTTTCTCTTTTATCTTTATTGACAAAAAAAGTTATAAATATTCTTAAATGCACAATTGTCACATTGAATCTCTCTTTTATTCTCCGTTAAATTCCTCTTTAGTCTCTTATATATATATATAAAAAAAAACTTAAAATTAAATATCACTAGATAAATAATTCTAATAGTATCACTAGAGAATTATATATATATATATTATATATATATATTATATATATATAAATTAGAAGCTAATTCTTTAATGTTACTAAATTACTTTTCCAGTAATACCTAACTTTAAATTATTTTCTTATATATATATATATATATATAAATGACAGAGAAAGATTAAGATCATGTTAGTTAGATAAATTAATAAAAAAATTAAATAATTTAGATTTAATCAACATCATCAAGTTAAGATACTACTGAAACGTAATTTTAGTAATACTATTAAAAAATAGTTTCTCGTGTAAATTTCTGTGTTCGAAAAATATAAAAAATAATAAATCCTTGAAAGACACGAACCCTTTAAAATATATTGTATATCTTCAGTTGTCGGCCAGACAAGGGCTGCCCGGATACCGGAGTACATGGACGCTTCTCAGCAACATGGTTAAATTTTGAGTGGGTAGGACTGTCCCCACTAATCTAACCAAGTGATGAGAGAAGTCGCTTTGATCATTATTTGCTTAATGCTTGATCACTGCAAACGGCGGGGAGGAAAAAAAAAAAGATGGTGGGAAGCATTAGGCATGGAGAGCAATCTGCGCTCGTGCCTGCACGTTTCGATGGAAGATCAGGTTCAGCTTCTCCTGCGATCGCATGCCGGGGAATTGACGAATTAAATAATTCCCGTGCGCATGGAAGGATGGAAAATGAGAAGATGTCTGGCTTTATGACTTTCTCTCTCTCTCTCAATGTGTATATATGGACACAACAACAAAGACCTGTAATTGAATATTTTTCTTTGTTGTTAAGACATCAAGGCATGCATGACGCATCTGACAAGCGCCCTTTTTTTGTAAGAAAGCCGAGCTTCACGCTTGCGGCTTGAGAAAAAAATATCGGGTGTTCCAGGAAAGGTGTATTCAAATAAGACCCGTGGATTTATGTATTTAAAAAATATAAGAAATAATAATAAAGTAATTAAAATTTTGACTTGTTATTTTTATTATTTTTTATCAGTTTTAATATTTTCTAAATACAGAAATCCTTCCTTAATCTCCAAAGTAAATTTTGCATTTAAAACATCGAATGTGTTTACCTTATAATAAAGATGTTTCATCATTCAATAATATGATTGTCAAATTCAAGTTTCTGTTAAAACAATTTCCTAGAGAGATCGGGTTCGAAATTAAAATTAAGTCTTCAATTTTTACAAAATCTTGACATTTTGTTAATTTTAAGGCATGAAAATTTGTGTTACTGCACAAAATTGATTTAAAATCTTTTAAAGTTTATATTGACTGTACAATTGAATTTTATACTGTGAAAAAGTATCTATGCAAAATCTTGAAAATTTTTTAGATTGTGACTTTAGAAAAATGAATTATTGAACATTGTGCAAAACTTTGGCAATTCTCTAAAAAATCTATTATGTTAATATGTCACTTGGAAACGATTCAGTGTTGGTTAAAATATTTTCCTTAACTTGCATAAATTTTAAAAAATTAATTTAAATTTTTTTATAAATATTTTATATTTTAACATTTTAAATATAATTTTACATTTTCTTTATAAATATAAATTTACTAATAGTTAAAAAAGGTTAAATAAGATACACAAAATCAAGAAATTACGTTATAAAATTTTCTTCAAATTATAAAAAATTTCTCAATCTAATAAGTAAAAAATGATAATTTTTTTTTATATTTATAGTAATAAATTTTTTTAATATTTTTTCAAAATTTATATGATATATAAATACTTAAAAATTTAAAATTTTTTCAAAATTTTTCCTTTCTAAAATTTCCAATACGTATAAACCCATATCTCGAAGAAGTTGAACATGTCGAAAACATTATCAACAATAATGACAAGTATTAAAATATTTTTTATTAGAACTTCTAATTTTAAATTCAAAATTACATAATATAATAAGATTATCTTAATATAATAATTATAAAAAAAATAACAACAAATCTTGATTCGGAATTAGCAGATTTCAAACACACCCAACGCCCTCTGATCAGTAAAAATCGTCCTTGTTCCTCCCAGCCCAAGCCAAGCAAACAAACCCAAACCCCACCTTCTGCAAGTAGATTCCGGAGATCTTTTCCCACTCATATCACGTCACGATTCGCACCGACCGTCTACCACTCATAGCGAAAAAAAATAATTTTTAAGTAAATATTTATTTTGAAAAAATTTTGATAATAAAAATAAGTAAATTAAAATATAAATATTATTATGAAATTAAAAATATTTTTAGATAAAAAAGAGGTAAACGATGCCAAAATAAGCTACCAAAACCCGTGAGAGACCGACACCCGATGTATTCACTCCATTACATCAGAAAATTTAAGCAACGGACACCAAATTCGGATGGAAAAAAAGTACATGATCAGGAAAATAAAAAATGAGTTGCAGAGAATATACACAAGGACGATCATAATTTATACATCTTCCGGCTTTTTACTTGGTTGCTACCAGTGTTTGGTTGATATCGACAGGTGAACACAGCTGAAAGATCAAACCAACTACCGGTCTCCTTCTCCTCACCCCCAAAACAGATACTTGTATATACAAAATCCCAACTTGCTACATTAGCGAGTACCAGATCCATCCAACCAATATCATCGTAGCATCTGATTCAGTTAACAATATCAGAGAACCATGCAGGTTCGTCGACAGAGCTCTCCGCCAGATTCGCCTTCTCCCGCCCCGGCTCGCCGTACCACCCGTCAAACCCCTTGCCACGCTCATACCTCATCTGCTGCTGCTGCTGTTGATGCCTCAGATCCCAACCCACCCCTCTCCCCGCCGCCTTTGCCATATTGCACAGCTGCAGCTTCCTCATCTCCAACACAACCTCATCGACCGTCGGCGACACCGGCGGTGAGCCAACCCCTGAGGACCCACTTGGGGAAACCGGACCCACCAAGCTCGACGTCGGGGACAGCATCACCGGTACCCCACCCCCTCTCGCCTTCCTCATCGGTGATCCATCGAACCCCTCCACGGTGGGCAGCACCCTGAGCTGTTCCGGAGTGTGAGCAAAGAAGCACACTCTCCTCCTGCACCCAACACCATCCTTACACGGCTGGGTACGATACCTCGAGGGATGCAACCAGCACTCGAACACCCCGTGCGCGAACTCGCAGGAGTCTCCCTTCCGGCAGCTGCCCTTGCGGAACTCCGGGCAAGCGGTGCCGGAGTAGTGGAATTTCCTCGGATCCCGTCGGCGGGCCTTCTCTCCAGGGTGGGCGTAGGGGCACTGCGTCCAGTCGTGGGATCGGCCGCGGGCGCACCGGCGGACCTTGAACTCATACATGCGGAACTCGTCGCAGGTGAAGGCATCAAGCAAGGGGACGTCGTCGTCGACCATATCATGGCAATCTCCGTCACACTGGTAGTCATCCGAACGCATATTGTTGCTATTGCGCGGGAGATACCTTTGCAGAGCGACTGCAAAAGCGGCCAGATTGGCGGTGGGAGAAGGGGATGGGGATGCGGAGGAGTCGTCCTGGAGGTGGTGATGTTGGGTGTGGGAGGAGGCAAGCGGCACCGACACGGGCCACCGTGGGATTTCAACGGAGGGAACGCCGATCATCATGCTGATGATTTGGCTCCGGGAGCAGGTGACACGATGGAGCGGTGGTGGGTATGGGGGACGTTTATAAAAGACGGTGGGGGATTAACCACGGATGGGGTCGGGAACCAAACCATGGTCAGGTCCGTGTGCTCGTCATCACGAGAGGAGTCACCGGGGCGGAACGGCTGCGGGAAACAACGGCGGCTGATGTGTCGCCGTCTTCGTTGGGAAATTTACGGCTAGATCATTCAAATATTCTTGCTCTTTTCTTTGCATTCTACATTTTGTTATTTGGACCGGGTGAACTTAAAAATTTATTAATTTCTAAATTTAATATATATTTTTTATAGTATTTGTAACGTGATTTTCTTATAAAATAAGTTAGGCTTTTTGCTTATAGAACATTTTATACCAGGTCTATAAACTTAAAGAAGACAAGATCGATAGACTTTTTAAAGGTCAAGGTAGATTGAATTAGGGTAAATGAGTTTTTAAGGTAAATGAGCTTTGAAGGTTTAAAGAGGAGTGGTTACTTATTTTAACAAAGGTTAAACTAAGAAAGCATATATAATGTATATTTATATGCAAGAGACATTGTACTTTAAAGGATAAAGTCCATTAGGGTTTAATCAAAGAGTTTGAAATAAATTTTCTAGGTACATATGAAGATAGTGTTAAGCACCTTATATGTCTAAGTTGTTGGTCTCTTAAGTGGTCTAAATGATGTATTTGTGCATTGTAAGTGTAAAATACGTGAATTAGAGTTTTAAGTTTATTGGAGTCTACAAAGATACTGTGCATTTAAGCATAAGAAGCAAAGTGCCAACGAAGTTTAAGAAAAAGTCTTAAGCATTTCCACACCTATGTAGTGAGTTAAAAACAAGTCTAATGTGCCTAATTTATATGAAAATATATATTAAATCTAAGAAAAATCTAAACAAAATACATATCGTAGACACCTAATTTTCAAGTTTGCTGGGCCCATGTGTTTAAGGCCTCATGGCAACCAATTGAGCTGTTAAGGCTTGGGTGTCATTATATCCCATCAACTTAGGCCCCTAAAGCCCGCTATTGCAGCAAAGCCCGCAGATCAGGCTTATTATAGGAAAAATAGTTTTTTGTGATGACCAAAATTGTCTTAAAAATTACAAAAATTGTCACAAATAATGTATTTGTAATGACTATTGTGACAGTCAAAAATCGTAGTAATAAAAGTCATCACAAAAGCTTTGTAACGGTTAAAAAAACCGTCGAATATAGTGTATTTGTGACGGTTGAGACCGTCACAAAAACCCATAATGGCCATCACAAATGATTATTAAAAAATTTTCAGCAACAAAAAAAAGATACTTTGCGATGGCTAAAATCGTCACAAAAAATTGGGATGATCAATAAAACCATCACAATGGTCGTCATATAAAAAAATAAAATAAAATCTATTAAAATCCTATAATATTATTCACGTATTATTCATGTACCTATAATATTCTTCATATATGAAATAATTTCAAAAAAAAAACATTCTACATACCAAAAATTCATACACATTCATACATTTACTTTTTCATTGATAAAATAAAATATCATTTTACATGTCCAAAAGTACATATATTATCAATACTTAATAACCATACAACATATTCAACATACGACCAGCCCTATAAAAAAAGTGATTACAATCTAACAATGGAAAATCCTCCACTCTCAATAGAACTTCTGTCTAACACAGCCAGAACTTTTGCCCCATACCGTTAGAACTTCCGTCCATCAATTAGAGGAACTATCCAATGCAACCAAAATTTCCACCCCATACTGCCAAAACTTCTGTTCATCTAACAACATCAAGAGGTGTCAAGCAATCATAAAAATGCAAAGTTTAATGACTTTTCACCTAGTCCTAAAGATAATAGTTTGGATAAAACACACTTCTCTAACAATAATACCAATATACATACATTAAGATGAATAATATCAATAAAATAAATTAACATCTGCTTCAAGGAAGAAAATCTTAAACTTGTGTGCTCAAACCTTTCATCTCATGAATATTATCTAGAAATGGATTTTCATCTTCCATTCCATCCTCAAGAAATTCAATGGAAGATTGATAACAAGCAAGATCAACTTGGAGGATTTTGCGGTACCACTTGAACATATAGGATTTCTATTGCTAGCTGCTTCCTCTTCATTATCTATGAACGGATATTGTAGGTTCAGTGGCTTTGACTTTAACCCATCCATAGTATTGAGACATGTTATAAAATTATCATTTAAAAACATACAATTTGAGACATGCTATAAAATTATCAGTGAGAAGCTATAAAATTAGTGCATTTCACAACAGTGAGAAGCTATAAAATTAGTGCATTTCACAACAGTGAGAAGCTATAATTCAATCAAAGAATGAATAATTACAGAGGATGCAACTGAGATGTTGGGAAAACATGATCCCTTCGTGACCATGTCACGGTCGCTTGATACTCTGATACTCATACACGTCTTAACAATGCACGTCTCCTCAGATTACTCACCGACGAATACACTCAAGCTCTCTCTCATAGTTCTCGTCATAGGTGGAAGAAGGAAGGAGAAGGAAGATGGATATAGATGTAAGGATGTATGTGGTTTGGAAAACTGCCTACTCTATGAGGGTGCTGGTGCTATTTTGATCATTGTGCCGCCCACAAGCAAAACACACGAATAGATCACTCTACACTTTCCTCCCACACTTGCGCCATCAATATCTTCTCACTTGCAGCAGTTCATCTTTACAAGACACGTTACACCCTTTATATAGGGACACAAAAGAGAATCCTAAAAGACGAATATGAGAGGATCCTCGATCTTAATGCTAGCCTTGAGTTTATCACCATCTGACAACCGCATGGACACACTTGACTGCCAGATTTGCAGCCACTTGTGACCTCTCTTTGGTCGCACCTGTCCTTCAGTAGGCTATCATTGGATCAACCCAACTGCCAGTCCTCCTAGGTTGGCTGCTGCTTGACCAACTGGTTCAAGCAATCGCTCTACTGATCTTTGGTTCTAGTCCTCTCGTAGCTCAACGTCAGTTCGTAAACTTATCGCTGTATACTTACAACCGTAATCTTAAGTTGTAGACTTAAGGTCATAAGGTTAAGGTCCTGCACACTTGCTCTTGATCCTCTGTACAACCCAGATACCTGATACCCGGCTGCCACCTTGTGATCTATGCGTCCACCTATTCTCTGTCTCTGGTGGAAGCCCACTCCTCACTCTACAACCTAAACACTTCGGCACTTGGTTGCTGCTACACAGCTGTTGCCTCATGGACCCAGCTATTGCCTACTTTCTAGTGGAAGGCTGTCTCCACACCCTGCAGCCCCAACAATCTCCCATTTGGAGACTATCTTCTGGGTAAACACTTGACTTCCGGTAGCACCTGCTGTGGGTTCTGCTACTAGCACTCGTCTCCACACTTCACGCTTCTTGGAGACCAATGAAACTCATGTAGAGTCTCAATGTTTTCACTGTCATCACCTTGGTGAGCATGTCTGCAGTGTTCTCTATCCCCTTCACCTTCTGGACATTCACACTTCCCTTTTCGACTTGTTCTTGGATGAAATGGAACTTCATCTGTATGTGCTTGGACCTCAAGTGAAACTTTGGATTTTCCGCCAGGTAGATGGCAAACTGGCTATCGCAGTATAGCACATTGTGATCCTACCAGTGACCAAGTTTGGCTAGCAAGTTCTCTATCCAAATCCTCTCCTTTGCCGCTTCTACAATGGCCAAATATTCCGCATCGGTGGTGGAGAGGGCAACTATGCTCTGCAGGTTGGATCTCCAGCTCACAGCTGTACCTCTTAAGATATATACGTACCCTGAGGTGCTCCAAAAGTTATCTATATCTCCACCCAAATTTGAGTTGCAGAAACCCATTAACTCCGTTGACCCCTTCCAGTAACGTAGGTCGTATCTAGATGTCTCCTACAGATACCGCAGTATCCACTTCACGACGTGCCAATGCTCCACACTTGGATTGCTCATGAACTTGCTCACTATCTCGACGACATGTGTGATGTCTAGCTAGGTGCAAATCATGGCGTACATGAGGCTGCCCATGATAGCCGCATAAGGAAACTGGGTCATCTCCTCTTGGTCCTACTTCGTGCTTGGTGATTGCGTCTTCGATAACCTAAGGTGGGCTCCCAAAGGAAGATCTATCTTCCTCTCATCTGAGATGTTGAATCTCTTAAGTACTTTCTCCAAGTACTTCTCCTAGTTCAACTTCAACGTGTGACGTTCTTGTCTCGGATGATTCGCATCCCGAGAATCTGCCAGGCCTTGCCTAAGTCCTTCATCATGAACTTCTGGCTAAGCTATCCCTTGAGCTTTT
This sequence comes from Amphibolis antarctica, assembly GCA_024699675.1. Lineage (NCBI taxonomy): Eukaryota > Viridiplantae > Streptophyta > Magnoliopsida > Alismatales > Cymodoceaceae > Amphibolis > Amphibolis antarctica. The sequence goes on along the minus strand of JAMKPZ010000966.1, from coordinate 53,638 downwards.
GGATCTCCTCCATGCTCGAGCTCACAATCAGCATGTCATCTACATAGATTAGTAGAATGACATAGCACTCCTTCATTCTCTCGATGTAGCAATAGTAGTCTACACCGCATCTGTTGAAGCCCATGGTACAAATGAAGCTGTCGAATTTCTTGTACCATTGCTTGGGCACCTACTTCAACCTGTATAGACTCTTCTCTAGCCAAAAAACTAGTCCGACTCCCTTGTCGGCTTCCACGTACCTTTTCGGCTACTGCATATAGATCTCCTCATCCAAATCTCTATGAAGAAATGTTGTCTTCACATCCATTTTTTCCAAGAACAAATATTCGGTAGCCACTATGCTCAAGATAGTTCTCACCATGGTCATCTTGACTACTAGAGAAAACACCTCTGTGTAGTCAATGTCCTAAACTTATTGGAAACCCTTGACAACAAGTCTAACCTTGTATTTCTTGCTACCGTTAGACTATTCTTTCAATCTAAACACTCACTTGCTACCAAGAGCCTTCTTCCCTTCAAGTAACTGAGTCATCTGCCATGTTTCGTTTCTTTCCAGGGATCTCATCTCCTCCCTCATGGCTAACTCCCACTAGTTCATATCCTCAGCTTCAATCACCTCGGGGTAACTCCCCGACTCACCGTCATCTGTCAATAGTAGGAAGTTGAAAGACGGTGTGTACTTGTTTGGAGCCCTAGAAACCCTCGTCAATCTTCTGGGTTCTAGTGTTATCCTCTGGCTCTCTTGCTTTGGCTATTGCTCCTCTTCAATCGGTCACCGGGTTACACAACCCGATAGTCGATTGGCTGATTCTACACCCAAGCTTTTGGTAAACCTGCCATTAGTCTCCTGGATCTGCTCATTTCGTTCTTTGGAAGTCTGATCATCTTCTACCGGCTCTCTTTCCTACTTGTTCGGGACCTGTGAGGGGCCCCCGCTCGCTTCAGTTTATGGACGACTTTGGACTATTGGTTGTTGGCATTCTTTAATCGGTTGTTGGGTGGCGCTACCTAGCTGCCACTCAACTGTCACTTCATTTTTGTGTTTGTACAAATGCTTCTCTTCGAAAACAATATCTTTCACACGGATCACTTTCTTGGCTTCGTCGTCCTAGAGTTGGTAGCTAAGATACTCTTGTCTGTACCCAATGAAGTAGCACTTCTTCGATTTTGGGTCTAGTTTATTCCTCTTGTCCTCTTTGACATGTTGGTAGGATAAACAACCAAATATGTGTAGATGAGAGAGACTAACCTGCTTCTCACTCCATGTCTCTTCTGGCATCCGAAAGTCAATTGAGACTGATGGCCCCCGATTTATCAGGTAAGTCGTTGTGTTGACGGCTTTTGCCCAGAATGGCTTCGAAAACCCGTTATGTAGCCTCATGCACCAAGCCCTCTCGTTCAGGGTCTAGTTCATTCTCTTGGCAAACCCATTCTACTGCAGGGTTTCGGGTACCGTTCGAACTCTCCTGACTCCATCTGTCTCACAGAAGTCAATGAACTCCTTGCTATCATATTCTCCTCTATTATTTGATCTAATGCACTTCACCTTTCTCCCTGTCTGGTTTTCCACTTCTGCCTTCCACTTCTTGAAAGCTTGGAAAACTTTTGATTTGTGCGTGAGAAAGCACACCCAGACTTTCCGAGTATAGTCATCGATGAACGTGACATAATATTGGGAGCTACCTAACGAATGGACGGGTACTGGTCCCCACACATCTATGTGAACTAGGTCTAGCTTACCTAGCTTTGGATTGTGTGCCACCCTTGAGAAGTTAACTCTCTTCTACTTCCCTAAGATGCAGCTCTCTAAGCGAACTTCCCTCAGTTCCAGAATTCTTCCACTTACAGCTAGCACCTTCAGTCCCTTCTTGCCCATATGTCCTAGTCGGTAGTGCCACTGTCCAGAAACTTCTTTGGTGGCTACCACCACTGTCATCTGGCCTTTCGCCTCACCTCCCATGAGATATAGGGTTTTAGTCCTCTGGCTGGATGCAACCACTCAAATGCCCTTGGTCACTTTCCACTTGACACTTCCAAAGTCGATGTGGTGACCCTCCTCATCAAGTTGGTTGATGGAAATAAGTTTTTTGGCCAAGTTAGGGACATACCTCACCTCCTGGACTCTCCACAGTCCCTGCGTCATTTGGATTCAGACTTCACCTCGTCCGAGAATGTCTAAACTTGTATTGTTGGCTAGATAAACCTTCTATGCAGGCATCTCTCGGTAGTTCTGCAACAGCTCCTTCCGGTATGCCATATGGAATGACGCACCCGAGTCCATCACCTATGTGTCGACCAAATTGTCTACAGAATAAATCAAGGCATCACCTACATCGTCTGCTAGCGCATTTACAATCCCAAGTAAAGTTCCTATGATTTTGTCAGAAACAATTCGTTCGATGTGCATCACATCCAAATTTTGTCGTATAAGTAATGTTTTCCAATATGATAAATCAAAGAAAATACTTTTCTTCTTCCAATTAAAACTTTTATCACTACTTTCAATCATTTTTCTTTTTTTGGAAGCAACATCACCCTTGCCTAGGGTGAAAGTAAGGCTGTTAACTTCAGATAATACTTGTGAACCTGAAAGTGCTCTTGGTGGTGACCGTTCTTCAATTGTCCCATCAAATAATGATTTATTTGCATGATATTTATGATCATCTGAAAGAAATATTTGATGCCCCATATAACAATACTTTTTGCTGTGTTTCAATTTATGAGAACATGTAAATTTATGACAAGATGGACATGCATATGCTCCCTTTGTACTCCAACCAAATAACTAGCATGCGTATGGTCCATAAAAGTGCAGCATGCATTTGAAACACCTCTTTCTTTGACTTGTTGTAAGTTTGTACACTTTCACCCCATAATTTCTTTAAGTCATCTATTAATGGTTGCATGTAAACATCAATAGCAACACTAGGTGAAGATAGACCAAGAATAAGCAACGATAACGTCATGTTTGGATGTTTCATGCACATCCATAGAGGTAAATTATAAGCAACGATAACAAGTCATTGTTCCAAAAGGATTAAATCCATCAGAAGCAAACTCCAACTTGACATTATGAGGTTCCATGCTAAAAGAAGCATGAATTTTGTCAAATGTCTGCCACACTAGAGAATCTGTAGGATACCTCATCACATTATCATTTGTGCAATCTTCATTGTGCCATCTCATTAAACTAGTTGTTTTGGATGACATGAATAACCATTATAGTTTTGGAATAATTGGAAAATACCTAAGAACTTTTACTGGTGTTCTTTTCTTCTTGGATTTACAGCTTTGGACATGATTTGTTTGGTCTTCCATCTTGATTTGCCACACTTTGGACATGAGTTTAGATTTGCATTGTCTTTCTAGAATAAAATGTGATCATCCTCACATGCTTCTATTCTTTCATAACGAAGACCCAAGTTTTTAATCATCTTCTTTAACTCATACATATTACTTGGTAAATTTGTCATTGGAAAGACATTCTTAAGTAGTCCTAATAGCATATCAAATGTGTTGTTACTCCACTGACCCAAGCATTTTATATGAAACAATTGAATTATGAAAGTTAACCTTGTATACTTTTCACATCCTGGATATAACTCTTGGTTAACATCATCCAAACTATTATAAAAGGCCTTAACATTATCATTTTCATCTTCAACACTCTTTTGTATTTCTTCAAAACCTTGTACCATGTCATTAATGTCTTCAAACATTTCATTCAAATCATCATAATCATAATGTTCTATTACAACATTGGCATCATTAGCAGTTACATTGGGAATTTGAACTTTTTTTGATGCAACTTCTTCATGATAACACCATGTTGTGTAATTTTGAAGAATCCCATTCCAAAATAAGTGTTGTACAATTTTAGGATCTTGTAAGAGTGAATTAACACATTTCAAACATACACACTTGATCAATCCATCATGAGATTCATGAATCTTAGCAAATTCAATAAATTGTATCACTCCTCTCATGTACTATATAGTATCCCTATAATGACAAAATTATTTTAATATAATAATCTAACTTATTCAATTACTTTTATCTATCAATAAATGATTCCTTAAAAAGCTTGTAATTAATACCTCTGCATTCCAATCCAAGCTTTATCCATGACTCGATTATGAAATTTTTAGAAATTTTCTTACAACTACACGCTTGCAAAAATAACCAATAAAAATAAGTCAATAAATATTCACTTTTGTATACACAAAAGCTTAACATTCAAAATCAATTTCAAATGATTTTCAATGATTCAAAATCTAAGGAATTTATAGAAAATCAATTTTTATTACATTATTATAGTTATGAAATTATATGTTTTCATGAACTAGAACTAAATTTAATGGGTCTAAATGTGATCTAGATTGTATTCTTTACATTACTAATTTATCATCATGAAGAATACAAACCAATTTTTTACTGTGCACAGTGTCTAAGGGAGTATAAATCCTTATTTACAAACAAATAAATCATAGTCTAAGTCTAGGGGAATATAAATTGCATTCATCCTTTTTTAATAAATCATATTCTTTACAAATCTTACAAGCATAAATAATATTACAATCAAGTGATTTAACAAATTAACCATGTTGTTGATCAATAAATTAATCATGTCATTATTTGTATTGGTCATGTAGATCCTAAAATAGTTACAACATTAATAAAACCACCAAAACAAATTCTAAGTCAATGATGTTACTAAGAAATCAGCCAATTATTTGATTTAGCAAGCTAAACATGCAAGTTAGTAAATAATTGGGATAATAAAAATTAATTTAATTACAATAATCACAAAATTTATTGACTTATTCAAGATAAAAAATCTATAACTCAAGCACGTTAGTATACCATGAAAACATGACAATAAAGACACAAACATATAATAAAAATAAAAACACACAATGAAAATAATAAGTCATTCATCATATTTTCAATGAGTGATTAAGTTGTGTGTATAAAATTTTTGTTGAGTGAGCACAATGTATGTCCATACAAGGAAAAGCAACAGAAAAAAGGCAAAAAATTTAATTAATCCTTTTAAAGTAATCGATAATCTTTTATAAAGTAATTTATAATTTTTTCTAGATCTTCACAATATAAACTAATTCTTTACTTCAATTTTCCCTTTTATGTATTTATTAGTCTGTTTAATATATGCATTAAAATTTATTTTTACAAGGTGAATAACATATATAAGAGTATTTTTAGGTATTAATTTTACAATTCTTTGTAATATTCATTTTTTTAGAAAATACTATATTTTTAAATTTTAGATATCCCTAATTTTATATATACATTGTCATTTCATTAAATTTTAGAGGGTACATTTGTCATTTCATTACTTCAATTTTGCCTTATTAAAGTTTGTTTACATTGTAATTTTAGAGGGTACATTTGCCACACTTTGGACTCCTTTATTTATTTTTCCTTTTACATTTATCAAAATTTAAATTTAAATTACAATTATAACTACAAGTTGATTCAAATGTTTATGGGCAAATAATAATCTCCAATTTGCTAAAAAAAAGGATTTATAACATTTGTAATAGAATTATCATTACGTGTATGAGAAAATGTTTTAATATAACACAACAATAAAAACATACATGTTGCAAATTAAGAAATGTGTCAAACTATAACCATGTAAGGAGACATGCGAACAGAAGTTGCATATATTAACCATTTTTAAACATTTTCGCTAATTTCAGTAATGTGTTTCACATATAACTCTTACAGCTGGATTCAAAAGTCATTTAGTTTTTTAATCAAAAGTCAAATTTAAGCATTAATTGTTGAGGTTGTAGCGTGGAGACGGTCTTCTACCAGGGAGCAGGCGAAATCCGGGTCATAGGTCGACAGCTACGTACTGGGTATCTAGATACGAAGTGTTGAGGCTCAATGTAGAGATGGGCTTCCGCTAAGGAGTAGGTAGAATTCAAGTCACAGGCCGACATCCACGTACCAGGAATCCAGATGTGCAAAGGACTAGGTGCAACAACAATGAGACCATAGAGTTAAGTCTATGGATGCGTAACGTTATGGTGTTAAGTCTACGAACTTGCGTTAAGGTTTAGACTCAGCTAGGCATGAGCCAGACAGCAAGTGGAGATCAGTAGAATGGTGGGAGCTTCATCGGTTGGTCATCCGGATGTCGGCTCTGAAGTCTAGCGGCCGAGTCACTCTAGCAGGAAATTGACTGGAGACTAGGAGTGGCTAGAGTAGGCACACAAGCGAAAGAAGGTCTCAACATCCGGATGTGTTCTTGTAGATGCCAGTTGTCAATGATTTCAAGGGTTCTTTGTAATGCTAAGATTAAGGTTTCTTATGTGTCCTATAAATAAGGTTGTAATGAGTTGTAACATATGCGTGAATGTGAGAAAGCCTGTCGGTGATGCAAGTAAGAAAGCACCAGCACCCCTGTAGAGTAGGCTATTGCCGAACCACGTAAAATCCTCGTGTCACCTCCTTCTTCTTTCTCCTTCTTCTCTTGCACCTTGTGTTCTTCCACTCACAATGAATAGCGTGAGAGAGAGAGAGTGTTTCCATCGGTGAGCAACCCAAGGAGTCATGTATTGTTGGGACACATGATAGGTTGAGGCGCATCGGGCGATCAGGTGTGGTTGTGATTTTCCCAATAATTGGTATAAGAGCTTCTAAGTCAAGAAGGGAGAGTCATTAGAGGACACTTAGTTGGAACACAATCTCAGGTGGAGAAGCTGGCATTCATCCAGAGTAGGTCGGCATCTGGTTGGATAGAGCAAAGTCCGTTGTTGTTAGCCGTAGAGTAGGTGGGCATCCAAAGAAGTTGAGTTCGATAGGGAGGGTGGCAATCAGCTATACAGACTAGCAACCAAATAGATCCACGTGGATTCTGAAAGAAGCTTGTGATGGTAGAGGAGCAGAAGCTCAACATCAACAAGTTCGATGGTAAAGATTTCAGTTTCTAGAGGATGCAAATGGAAGACAGTCTGTACCAGAGAGATCTTCACCAGCCTTGACTGAGAAGAAAGCCATAGAAGATGGAACAAGAATAGTGGGAGCTTTTAGATCAGAAAGCTCTTGGATTGATTCGGTTGTCACTGGCAAGGAACGTGTTGTTCAATATTACCAAGGAGATGATGGCGACAAGCCTCATAAAGGCCTTGTACAATACCTACAAGAAGTTGATGACGTTGAATAAGGTTTTCCTTATTCGCAGACTCTTCAAGTTGCAGATGTGGGAAGGAGCATCAGTGGCTAACCACATGGACGAGCTAAACACGATACTGACTCAACTGGACTCAGTAGAGATCATGTTCGACGATGAAGTCTGGGTGTTGATCCTGTTGTTGTCACTACCATTGAGCTAGTCAGTCGTGGTGACTTCTGTGAGTAACTCATTAGGGCATGAAAGACTGGATATGGGTTAGATAACTGACCTGGTGTTGAACGAGAATATCCACCAAAAGAACAGTGGAGAGGCATCGACATTAGTGCTCAATGTGGAGAGTAGAGGACGCAGCCAATTTAGGGGTCGGAATTCTGGCATGAATTGACAAAAATCCTATGGCAAGAGCAAGAGCTGTTAGGAAATCAAGTGCTAGAACTGTGAGAAGTTCAAACACTTTTGGTTGAAGTGTCCGGAACCCAGGAGGGTGGATTCTGCCAAGGGAGCAGGGGTGAATGCTCTTGTGGATGAGTCAGGAGATGCCTTGATTTGTTGTGTTGATAGTCCGATCAACACTATTGGGAAAAACAATCCCTTTGTGACCACGTCACGATCACCCAACGCTCCTCAACCCGTATGTGTCCTAACAACACACGTCTCCTTGAATTGCTCACTAGTGAAAACACTCAAGCTCTCCCTTGCAGTTTTGTCATGGATGGAAGAGGGAAGGAGAAGGAAGAAGGAAAAGAATGCAAGGATATATGTGGTTTGGACAATTGCCTACTCAATGGGGTGCTGGTGTTGTCTTGATCTTCGTGTTGCCAATCGCCAATAGGCTTTCTCATGAACAGATCACTCTACACTTTTCTCTCCCACACTTGTGTCATCATAGTTCTCTACTGTGCTCCCTCTCTACAGCTCACACCATCACTCAACTTCTGCTGTTCTTCACCTTACAGTGGATAGGACTCGTTACAACCCTTATATAGGGACACACAAGAGAACCCTAAAAGATGGAATACAAAAGGACCTTCGATCTTATCATCAGCCTTGAGCTTATCATTAGCCTCGAGCTTATTGCCAGCCTCGAGCTTATCACCACCCGACAATTGCATGGACACACTCAGTTGCCAGACTTGTAGTCGCCTATGACCCATCTCTAACTGCACCTGTCCTTCAGCCAACTACTACTAGATTGACCTAGCTACCAGTCCTCCTCAGCTAGCTACCACCTGACTAGCTGGGTCAAGCTACTGCTCTGTTGATCTTTGGCTTCCGTCCTCTTGTAACTCTATCCTAGTCCGTAGACTTATCTCCATATACTTACGACCGTAGACTTAAGGCCGTAAGGTTAAGGCCTTGTGCTCTTACTCCTAGTTCTTTGCACAACTCGGATACCCGATACCTGGCTATTGCCCTGTGATCCCGACATTCACCTGTTCTCTAGTTGAAGCCTGCTCTTCACTCTATAGCCTGAACACTTTGGCACCCAATTACTGCTATGCGGCTGTCACCTCGTGGACTTGGCTACTGCCTGCTCTCTAGTGGAAGACCATCTCCACACCCTATAGCCCCAACAATCTCCCACTTGGAGACTGTCTTCCGGGTAAATGCTCGACTTCCTGTAGCACCTATTGTGAGTTCCACTACTAGTACCAGTCTCTACGCTTCACGCTCTTTGGAGACTGATGAGACTCTTGCAGAGTCTCAACTTCTTACCATCTGGAGTCTTCTACCATGTTTCTAGGGATTGCACCTCTTCCCTTGTGGTTAACTCCCATTGGTTCGTATCTTTCACTTCAACCATCTTGGGGTAATGCCTTGGCTCATCGTCATCTGTAAGCAACAGATAATTGAAAGATGACACATATATTTCCAGTGGTTGGGAGACCCTCATCGATCTTTTGGGTCTTGGCATAATCTCACTCCACACCTCATCTGGATGCCACTCCTCTTTAGCCGGTTGCTAGGTTACACGACCTAGCAGCCTCTCGGTTGATTCTACACCTAAGCTTTCGATAGACTCGCCATCAAACTCTTGCTCCGTCTGATCTTTGGAAACCCAATTGTCTTCTACCAGCTCCCTTTCCAGCTCATTTGAGACTCGTGAGGGGCCCCCGCCTTCTTCTGCTTGTGGTTAGCTCTAGTTTATCGGTTGCCACTTCTGTAGCCAGTAGCTGGGTTCCTCTATCCGGTTGCCACTCATCTATCTCTACACTCCTATGCTTGTACAAGTACTTCTCTTCGAAAATGATGTCTTTCTTATGGCTACCTTCTTGGCTTCGTCGTCCTAGAGCCGATAGCCATGATACTCCTGTCCGTACTCAATGAAGTACCACTTCTTCGATTTTGGGTCTAGTTTACCCCTCTTGTCCTCATTGACATGTTGGTAAGACAAACAATCAAAAATCTGTAGGTGAGAAAGACTAACCTGTTTCTCACTCCACATCTCTTCCAGCATCTAGAAGTCAACTGGGACTGATGGTCCTTGGTTTATTAGGTAAGCCACTGTGCTGACGGCTTCCACCCAGAATGACTTTGGAAACTCAACATGTAGCGTCATGCACCAGACTCTCTCATTCAGTGTCCAGTTCATCCTCTTCGCAACCCCATTCTACTGCAACGTTCCGGGTACTCTTTGAACTCTCTTGACTCCTTTTGTCTTGCAGAAGTCAATGAACTCGTCGCTGTCATATTCTCCTCCATTATTTGATCTAATGCAATTCACCTTTCTCCCTGTCTGGTTTACCACTTCTGCCTTCCACTTCTTGAAAGCTTGGAAAACTTTTGACTTGTGCGTGAGAAAGCACACCCAAATCTTTCGGGTACAGTCATCGATGAACGTGATAGTATTGAGAGTTGCCTAGCGAATGGACGGGTGCTGACCCTCACACGTCTATGTGAACCAGGTCTAGCTTACCTAGCTTTGGACCGTGTGCCACCCTTGAGAAGTTGACTCTCTTCTGCTTCCCAAAGATGCAGCTCTCATAGCTCTCCAGGTAGACTTCCTTTAGTTCTAGAATTCTTCCGCTGGTTGCTAGCACCTTCAATGCCTTCTCGCCCATGTGTCCTAGCTAATAGTGCCACTGCCCGAACACCTTTGTGGCAGCTGTCGCCACTACCAACCAACCATTCACCTCACTTTCTGCCTCTCCTACTGAGAGGTACAAGGTACTGGTCCTCTAGCTGGTTGCTATCACCTAGATACCCTTGGTCACCTTCCACTTGCCACTTCCAAAGCTAACATGGTGACCCTACTTGTTAAGCTAGTTGAGGGAAACGAGATTCTTGGCAAAGTCAAGGATGTACCTCACCTCCTAGAGTCTCCACAATACCTACATCATTTGGATTTGGACTTCACCTTGTCCAAGAACGTTCAAACTCGTATTGTTGGTGAGATAAACCTTTTGTATTGGCATCTCCTGGTAGTTCTATAACAACTTCTTTTAGTATGTCGTATGGAACGATGCACCCCGAATCCATCACCCATGTGTTGATTGGACTATCAATACAACAAATCAAGGTGTCACCTGTGTCGTCTGCCAATGCGTTCACCTTGGCTACCCTGGCGACATCTACGTCCACCCTCTTGGGTTTTGGAGGCTTCAACTGGAAGTGTCCAAACTTCTCACAGTTCTAGCACTTGATTTTCGCATGGCTTTTGCTCCTACCACGTGCTTTCTACTGGTAGTCGGATCTTCGGCCCTTGGATTGGCTGCACCCACTGCTCTCCATGTTGAGTGCTGATGTTGATGCCTCTCTACTACTCGTCCTGTAGATGTCCTCGTTCAATACCAAATTCGTCACTTGCCCCATGTCCAACCTTTCGTGTCCCAAAGAGTTGCTCACTAAAGTCACCACGGCTGACCAGCTCCTCGGTAGTGACGACAATAGGATCAACACCCGAACTTCATCGTCGAACACAATTTGTATTGAATCTAGTTGAGTTAGTATCGTGTTAAGCTCGTTCACATGGTCGACCATCGACGTTCCCTCCTGCATCTTCATGTTGAAGAGTTTGTGCATAAGAAATACCTTATTGGATGCCATCGACTTCTTGTAGGTGATGGATAGGGCCCTCATGACTCTAGTCATTATTGTCTCCTTAGTAATGTTGAACAACATGTTCCTTGCCAATGACAACCTGATTAGCCCCAAAGCTTTTCAATCTAAAAGCTCCCACTACTCCTGCTACATCTTCTCCGGTTTCCTTCCCGATAGTGGATGATGAAAATCTTTTTGGTACAGACTATCCTCCATCTACATCTTCGAGAATCTGAAATTTCTCCCGTCAAACTTGTTGACACCAAGCTTCCTCTCCTCTGCCATCACGAACTTCTTCAAGATTCTGGGTGGAATTACCCAGCTGTCGCATCCCTACAACTGACTGCTGCTTCTCCTGTTAGATGTCTGCTCCAGACAACCACTTTCTCCCTACAACATTCTCCTTCGAACACCGCTCTGCTCAGCTGGTTGGTTCTGCCTAGTAGCTGACTCCACCACCTATAACTGCGTACCTGCTTCATATTCTCCAACGATGCTCCCACTTGACCTAAAGCTCTTGTACCAATTGTTGGGAAAAACAATCCATTCGTGACCATGTCATGGTTGCCCAACGCTCCTCAACCTGTACGCGTCCCAACAACTCATGTCTCCTCAGATTGCTCATCGACAAAAACACTCAAGCTCTCTCTTGTAGTTTTATCGTGGATGGAAGAAGGAAGGAGAAGGAAGAAGGAAAAGGATGCAAGGATATACGTGGTTTGGCAAATTGCCTACTCTACGGGGTGCTGGTGCTATCTTGATCTTCATGCAACCAATCACTAACAGGCTTTCTCATGAACAAATCACTCTACACTTTTCTCTCCCACACTTGTGTCATCACAATTCTCTATTGTGCTCCCTCTTTACAGCTCATGCCATCACTTAGCTTCTACTGTTCTTCACCTTATAGTGGATAGGACTCGTTAGAACCCTTATATAGGGACACATAAGAGAACCCTAAAATACGGAATACAAAAGGACCCTCGATCTTATCATTAGCCTCGAGCTTATCGCCACCTGGCAGCTGCATGGACACACTCGGCTGTCAGACATACAATCACTTGCGACCCATGTCTAGCTGCACCTGTCCTTTAGTCGACTATCATTGGATCGACCTCGCTATCTGTCCTCCTGGGTTGGCTGCTGCCTGACCAACTAGGTCAAGCTACCGCTCCATTGATCTTTAGCTCCCATCGTCTCGTAGCTTTACGCCATTCTGTAGACTTATCTCCATATACTTACGGTCATAAACTTAAGCCATAGAGTTAAGGCCATAAGGTTAAGGTCCTGTGCTTTCACTCCTAGTCCTCTACACAACCTAGATACCTAATACTCGGCTACTGCCTTGTGATCCCGACATCTGCCTCTTCTCTAGCGGAAGCCTGCTCTTCACTCTGCAACCTGAACACTTTGGCACCCAGTTGCTGCTATGCTCATGGACCCAACTACCGCCTGCTCTCTAGTGGAGGACCATCTCCACACCCTGCAACCCCAACAGACACATGGGTGATGAACTCAGGAGCATTGTTCCATACGACATATCGGAAGGAGCTATTGCACAACTACTATGCAACAGTAGTACAAAAGGTATACTTGGTCGATAACTCGAGTTTGGACATTTTGTGACTAGGTGAAATCCAAATCCAAGCAAAGTAGGGACTATGGAAACTTCAAGAGGTGAGGTACGTCCCAGATCTGGCCAAGAATCTAATCATTGTCAGCCAGCTTGACGAGGAGAGTCACCATGTCGGGTTTGGCGATGTCAAGTGGAAGGTGACCAAGGGTCCCCGGGTGGTAGCATTCGGCCAAAGGATTGGAACCCTATATCTCATGGTGGGCAAAGCGATTGACTAGTCGTCAGTGGTGGTAGCCACCACAGAAGTGTTTGGGTAGTGGCATTGCTAGTTGGGACACATGGGCGAAAAGCGGCTGAAGGTGTTGGCAGTCGGTGGTAGGATTCTGGAACTGAAGGAAATCTATTTGGAGAGTTGTGAGAGCTGCTTCTTGGGGAAGCAAAAGAGAGTTAGCTTCTCAAGGGCAACACACAGGCCAAAATCAAGTAAGTTGGACTTGGTTCACATAGATGTGGCAGGGCCGGCACCTCTTCGCTCGGTAGGCGGATCATAGTATTATGTCATGTTTATCGATGATTGTACCTAGAAGGTCTGGGTGCACTTTCTCAAGCACAAGTCAAAGGTTTTCCAAGCTTTCAGTAAGTGAAAGGCAGAAGTGGAGAATCAGATAGGTAGAAAGGTCAGGTGCATTAGATCAGACAATGGCGGTGAGTATGATAGTAGAGTTCATTGACTTCTATGAGCAAGAAGGAATCTGGAGAGTCCGAATAGTGCTCGGAACCCCATAGCAGAATGAGGTTACCAAGAGGATGAACTGGATGCTGAACGAAAGAGCTTAGTGCATGAGGTTACATACCAGGTTCTTGAAGACATTCTAGGCAGAAGCCATCAACATGGTGGCTTACTTGATAAACTGGGGGCCATTAGTCCCTGTTAACTTCTGGATTCTAGAAGAGTTGTAGAGTGAGAAGGAGGTTAGCCTATCTCATCTACAAGTGTTCGGGTGTTTATCATATCAGCATGTTAGTGAGGACAAGAGGGATAAACTAGACTCGAAATCAAGAAAGTGCTACTTCATTGGGTATAGACAGGATTATCTTGGCTATAGGCTCTTAGATGATGAAACCAAGAAGGTGGTTCGTGCAAAAGACGTCGTGTTTGAAGAGAAGCACTTGTACAAGCATAGGAGTGCGAAGTCAACTGAGCGGCAACCAAGTAGCGTCACTTGGCTACCTATTGAAGAGGACCGGCAATTGGAAGTCTAGAGCCAATTGTAGTCTGAACGAGCAGGATTGGAATCCAATACGGGACAACCAGATTTCCATAGAACAAACAAGGCAATCTTAGGAAATTGATGGCAGGTTTGCAGAGGACTTAGGTGCCGGATCAGTCGAGCGGCAACTGGGTAGCGACACCTGGGTATCGGCTGAAGAGGAGTGGCATCCAGAGTAGGAGAGGTGGGTGGTTATGCCAGGTCCCAGAAGATCAACAAAGGTCTCCAGGCCTCCAGACAAGTATACACAATCTTTCAATTTCCTTCTATTGATAGATGATGGTGAGTCGGGGAGTTACCCCGAGGTGATTGAAGCAGAAGACATGGACCAATGGGAGTTAGCCATGAGGGAAGAAATGCGATCCCTAGAAAAGAACCAGACATCACAAATGACTCTACTACTAGATCGTAAGAAGGCACTTGGCAACAAGTGGGTGTTCAGACTAAAGGACAACTAGATGACAGTAAGAAGTATATGGCTAGACTTTTTGTCAAGGGGTACCAACAGGTTCAAGACATTGACTACATAGAGGTGCTCTCTCCGGTAGTCAAGCTGTCCATGGTAAGAACCGTCTTGAGCATAGCGGTAGCCGAGGACTTGTTCCTGGAACAAATGGATGTGAAGACGGTGTTTCTTCACGGTGATCTGTACAAGGATATCTACATGTGGCAGTTAGATGGGTACACAGAAATTGGCAGTAAAGCCAGACTGGTCTGTAGGTTGCAGAAAAGTTTGTATAGGTTGAAGTAGGCGCCCAGGTAGTGGTACAAGAAATTCAATAGCTTCGTCTGTATTGTGGGCTTCAACAGATGTAATACAGATTACTACTACTACATCAAGAAAATGAAGGAATGCTATGTCATCTTACTGATCTACGTAGATGACATGTTAATTGCGAGCTCTAGCATGGAGGAGATCCAAAAGCTGAAGGCTCAACTTAGTTGGAAGTTCGACATGAAGGACATGGGCAAGACCCTACAAATACTTGGGATGCAGATCATCTGAGACAGGAAGGCTGACACATTAAGGTTGAATCAGGAGAAGTACTTGGAGAAAGTACTTAGGAGAATCAATATCTCAGATGAGAGGAAGACAAATCTTCCTTTGGGTGCCCACTTCAAGTTATTGAAAACACAATCATTAGGCATAGAGTGGGAATGGGAGGAGATGACCCAGATTCCGTATGTGGTTGCCATCAGTAGCCTCATGTATGCCATGACTTGCACCTAGCCAGACATCACGCATGTCGTTGGGATACTCAGCAAGTTCATGAGCAATCCGAGTGTTGAGCACTAGCACGTTATGAAGTGGATACTACGGTATCTACGCGATACCTCTGGGTTTGATCTGTGCTACTAGAGGGGGTCAGCAGAGTTGACAGGTTTTTGCGACTCAAATCTAGGCAGAGACATGGACAAGTTCTGGAGCACCTCACACTATAGGAAAATTCACTATTTGTGACGGCCATATTATTTTGGTTGTCACAAATACTATCTTTTGCGATGGCTTTTAAAGGTCGTTGTAAATAAATGTCACAACAAAGGATAACAGGATGGAAGATTGTATTTGTGACGGCTAATATATTTTAGCCATCACAAATGAGTATTATTAGCGGCAGCTTTAAAAGCCATCGCAAATGTCTATGGCGGGATAAAAACCCATGCCTTCCCCCTCTTTGCGCACAACTCACTGCAAAAACACTCCTCTTGCCCCCCTGTGAAATCCCTCTTTTCTGCCTAAACCCTCCCCACTAAAACCCTCCCCTCTAAAACCTTTCTCGTTGAAACCCTCTTCGTGCTCCTCGTGCATCCTCCCTTTTCGTTTCTTCATCGTGCGTCCTCAGGTTTCCTTCGCCATGTGTCCTCCCTTTTCGTTTCTTTGTTGTGCATCCTTAGGTTTGTGTCCTTAGGTTTCCTTCACCATGTGTCCTCCTTTCTCACCGTGCGTCCTTAGGTTTGCTTTCATATGATTTTTTTCATTTTTTCAGTCATTTTTCGTTATTTTACATGATTTTCAATTGGATTTCTTTTTGTCTTGGAGTTGTATTCCAGATGTGGAAAATATGTTGGAAATATTTGGGATGTTGTGTAAAAACATGGAAAAATGTTGTGCTATTTTCTATTTAGATGCATTTTACTACACTTATGCAAAAATGTTGTCCTATTTTCTATTTAGATGCATTTTACCGTTTTCTGTGTTAGCATCTTTTTTTTTTCATGTTTATCATCTTTTACATGGACATCTACCAAGTAAAATTTATCTACATGATGTAAGAAAAATATTGGCAATGGCAAGACTAGTCAGGGTAGAGCATATTCTTATTTCTGAGATAGGGAAGCTTAAATCGATAATATTGAATTCTAGTTCTGAGGGTTAGTTTTATTTCTTTTATATTTTTTCTAGTACAGCATTTTATTTTGTATTAGAAATAATCCTTCTAGACCTGCAATGATCCACTTGCACAATTTTTTAATTTTTTTCTCAACTTAATGCAGACAAATATAAATGTCAAATTATATTATTCTTCTGTTATGCCTGTATCTAAAAATTTCCCCACATGGCTGCAGGTACATGGAGTGCTGTTGTTGAAGTTGCCAAAGTAGTTGGTCGTGCAGAGGGCAACGTCAGAAGGCAGTGGCTCATTGATGCAGTAGATATCAGCATCGTATCACACTATCCAACAACGGTAAGCATTTAAATTTATTTAGTTCCGTATACTCAATTTACTGTTTCGCCCCTGGTGCACTTGAAATTCAATCATATCACTTCAAACTTTTGATTCACGAGTCATAACCACATATTAGTGTAATTCTTTTTCTAAGAATGGAAATTAGAAGGGTAAAGTTTAAAACTGAACTGAATTGTGTTGAATGAATTATATAATTTTAAATCTTGTTCACTATATATAATCAAGTAAATTAAACTTAGGCATTAGACATTTTCAGGAATTTCTACTTTTGCAGCAAATTAATTCACTTCATCCAACCCACAGGGGGACTTTGGCAGAGACTTACTACCGGGTGCCAGTCCTGGTCAATTCAGGAATTTTCACACACTCATATTCAATATAATCAATCTAAATTTGCTGATTATTCCAGTTTTCTTGGATGATATATATGTAACAATTATTTTTCTTTTAATGCACTATTTTATTTTTTTAATTAAAAAATGTTGGCATTCACTCTAATTTTTGTTGTGGACAACAGTAATAGATAATTGAGATTTAATCTCAGTCAACATGCATGCATTTTTCAGCATGCATTTTATTAATCAAGTTTTTCTTTTTTCTCTTAATTGTAGATTTAAGTTCTCAAATTTGGTTTCAGACAGTTATTTTATCTCTCATCTAAAATAGTTATTGAATGTACATTTGAAGTAGTGACATCACTTTGCAATTTTATGAGGTTACATACCATATCCTTATGAAATACAAATTAAGATTATTCTTGCAAGTTCACTTTACAATTTTAGTTGAAAAGCAAATAGAGAGTTTACTCAAAGATTCGTAAGATGAATTACAAGAAATTGATATTATTGAGCATTTAAGTTTTCCTGAAGTACATAAAGAATTAAGCACATTATGATTGCAATGATTCAAGAACAAAAAAGAAAATAACAAATTTTGTAAAGATATAATGTATTACATGTGGGAGGGATAATTATAATGTTCATGTATTCTATCAGCGTTATTGCCTATATTTGGATAAAGAATGTTGTTTACATATATGGACTTTTATAAAATATTATATTAATATTAATATTAAAGTTGTTTTTATATGATTTAGGTGAACACTTGTTTCTGGAATGTGCCACAACATCTCTGGTTTCTAAAGTAATAGTTGCTCCTGGATTTCAAAAAACATGTGAGTCTTTCTCTATGCTTTATTGAATGAAATCTTTTATTTTAGTGGAATACATTTTTGCATTTTTGAATGCTGTCCTGTTTCTTGGAATTATTTGATTGACCATGAAGTATCCATATAGTGACCAAGACCTGTGTTATTGACAAAAATAGTAATTACTCAAAAAACATTTTCTCCAAGTATATGGTTACTATTGACGATTTTTTATGAATTTAATTTTTTCCAAATTAGATTTCTTTGGATAAATTGGTATAATGGAAAGGTTTTCACAAGAAAAAACCAAGAAAAAAAACTCTTTTTACTTACAATGGATAGAATTTGTATTTCACATGGAACGTACATGCTAATCATATTTGCTTAATAAAATAACAATTTCTATTGTCTTATTATGTGTGCATGCATTTTAATCATATTGCTTGATATATACCCTTGATACTTGAACTAGTCATATCATGATATCTCCGTGTTCATGCATCCATCATACTAAATCCATATGAAAAATATTTACATTTGCATTCATGCTTACATTTACATTATTTTTATTGGTTATTTTTGAAAGCATGCAGTTTTAAGAAAATTTCTAAAAATTTCATAATCGAGTCATTGATAAAGCTTGGATTGGAATGTGGAGGTATTAATTACAAGTTTTCGAAGGAATTATTTATTGATAGATAAAAGTAATTGAATAAGTTGGATTATTATATTAAAATAATTTTGTCATTACAAGGATACTATACAATACATGAGAGGAGTGATACAATTTATTGAATTTACTAAGATTCATGGATCTCATGATGGATTGATCAAGTGCCCATGTTTGAAATGTGTTAATTCACTCTTACAAGATCCTAAAATTGTACAAGAACACTTATTTTGGAATGAGATTCTTCAAAATTACACAACATGGTATTATCATAGAGAAGTTGCATCAAAAAAAGTTCAGATTCCTAATGTAGCTACTAATGATGCCAATGTTGTAATAGATCATCATGATTATGATGATTTGAATGAGATGTTTGAAGACATTAATGACATGGTACAAGATTTTGAAGAAAGACAAGAGAGTGTTGAAGATGAAAATGATAATGTCAAGGCCTTTTATAATAGTTTGGATGATGTTAACCAAGAGTTATATCTAGGATGTGAAAAGTATACAAGGTTAACTTTTATAGTTCAATTGTTTCATATAAAATGCTTGGGTCAGTAGAGTAACAACACATTTGATATGTTGTTGGGACTACTTAAGAATGTTTCCCTAATGACAAATTTACCAAGTAATATGTATGAGTTAAAGAAAATGATTAAAAACTTGGGTCTTCATTATGAAAGAATAGATGCATGCGAGGATGATCACGTTTTATTCTAGAAAGACAATGCAAATCTAGACTCATGTCCAAAGTGTGGCAAATCAAGATGGAAGACCAAAGAAATCATGTCAAATACTCATGTCCAAAGGTGTAATTCCAAGAAGAAAAGAACTCCAGTAAAAGTTGTCATAAATTTACATGTTCTTATAAATTGAAACATAGCAAAAAGTATTGTTATATGGGGCATCAAAGATTTCTTCCAGATGATTATAAATATCGTGCAAATAAATCATTATTTGATGGGACAATTGAAGAAAGGTCACCACCAAGAGCACTTTTAGGTTCACAAGTATTATCTGAAGTTAACAGCCTTACTTTCACCCTAGGCAAGGGTGATGTTGCTTCCAAAAAAAGAAAAATGATTGAAAGTAGTGATGAAAGTTTTAATTGGAAGAAGAAAAGTATTTTCTTTGATTTACCATATTACAAAACATTACTTATACAACATAATTTGGATGTGATGCACATCGAACAAAATGTTTCTGACAAAATCATAGGAACTTTACTTGGGATAGAAGGCAAAACTAAAAATACAAAAGAAGAACGTCTAGATATGGCTGAAATGGGTATTAGAAGTTCTTTACACATTGATAAAGATGATGCAAGACACATTCCAGATGCATATTACACAATGAATAAGACGCAAAAGAAGTTATTTTGTCAAGTTCTTAAGCAAGTTAAGGTTCCCGACGGTTATGCTTCCAACATTTTCAGATGTATTAATATTGACTCCAAGAAGATTGCAGGACTTAAAAGTCATGATCATCACATACTAATGCAACAATTACTTCCTCTTGCAGTAAGGAGATGTTTGCCATACAGTGTTAGTGATGTGCTTATCCAATTATGCAATTTTTTTAAAGATTTATATTCAAAGAATGCAACTGCTGAGAACCTCACCTTGGATGATGAAGTTGTTGAATGTTTATGTAAACTTGAGACAATTTTTCCACCTTCCTTCTTCGATATAATGGTACATTTCCCTATTCATTTAACAAAAGAAACAAGATTGGTAGGACTTGTGCAATATAGATGGATGTATCCAATAGAAAGATAATGAAGACATTACCCTTACTTTTAAAATATTTATCAAAATTCACATTAACGTCTTGCTATGTATAGGTATCTTGTCAAACTAAAATCGTATGTAAGTAATACACATCATCTGGAAGGTTCAATTGCTGAAGGCTATCTAGCCATGGAGTCTATGATATTTTGTTCGAGATACCTGCAAAGTGTTCCAACAATATTTAATAAAGCTTCAAGAAATGATGATTTGCAAGATACAATACATGATAATGAAGGATGGGACATATTTGCGAGAAGTGCTCGATTTTTAGGTGGTGAAGTATTGCATGATTTGGATTATCACACATTACAATTGGCACATCGAACTGTTCTTGACAATTGTAATGAGATTGATGAATTTCGTCAGTAAGGCATGATGTTATTCTCATTTGTCAAATGATGTTATTCATTGTCATGTTAGAGATCAGGCATTTTTATATGTACCAATGCTTTGTATTCGATATCTATGAGGCACGTATTATTCTTTTTCTTATAATGAATTCATGTCTTATAATTTCATATTTTAGATTAGTTTTTTATGTTGACATTTATTTGAAATCAATGAATTTGTTGTAGGTCTGAGGTTCTATATTTTAATTCCATAGTTTTATACATTAAGTGACTTCATGATCTTCAATATGCACCATTATATGTATTTTTCTTATTAGTGGATTAATACCTATGTATTTTTGAAGTTCAAACATGAGTGCAATTTAGAAATCAGTTCCTGCACTTGAACCCGTGTTGAATCAGAAAATATGTAAATCTGGGCATTAAAAGCTTAGTTGTGTGTTTTTCCTTGTTAACATGTTTTATGACCTTTCATATGCACCCTTGTTTGCATTTTTCTGATGTAGGGTTAGAAAGTTATGAATTTTCAAAGGCATGCTTATAGCATATAGATCAATTTTCTGCTCATGCATGTTCATGAAGTTTAAAAATCTGCTCTAACTTAAGACTGTGAACATTAGTTAGCGTATTTTTCCTTAACAAAGAACTTCACAAGCTTTCCAATGCATTTTCTTTCATATTTTTTAGAACTTTGGATTGCAAGTTAGAATTTTTCCAATACAGATCCCCCGTTCCAAAATTATTCACACTTGGAGTTGATAGGAATGTTAGCTTAACTAGTTGTGATAGCTTATAAGTTGAGTAATGAATGCAGATTTTATTCCAAGAATGGTTCCAAATATTGAAATGCATTTGTGAGGTAAATGTTTGAGTTTGAATTAATTTTGGAAGTATTCTTGTGTTAATATATCTAGTTTTAGTTAGTGAATGAATGCAAATTTCTAGTTGAAGTAAATGCAGAAATTTTTTATTGTTAATTTCTTTGTATGCACTAAAATGTATTGTGCTGAAATTTAATTAACTCATGCCTTATTTTCTCATATCTTATGTCATGCTCTCATGCTGAACTTGTGAACTTGTGGTTAAGTTAATCCTCTTTTATGCATGTATTCATCTTACACCAACTTAATCATTTTTAATTTTGTGCAGGATGCTATTACTTTATACAATTTCCATGCATTTGCTAAATTGCTCTCTGTGGTACTACAATTGGCCAGTCTCTCTCCACAAGGCCAGACATCATTAGTCCAGAAATCTCCAAGGTTAAGTTGTTGATATTCCAACGATATGGGGCAGAAGTTTTAGCTATGTTGGATAGAAGTTCTGTTAGGAATGAAGGAATTTCCATTATTGGAATGTAATTACTTTTTTTGTAAGGTTGGTTGAATGTTGAATATATTGTATGATTATTAACTATTGATAATGTATGTACTTTTGGACATATAAAATGATATTTCATTTTATCAATATATGAAAAAGTAAATGTGTATGAATTTTTGGTATGTAGAATGTATTTTTTTTGAAAATATTTCATGTATGAAGAATATTACAGGTACATGAATAATATTATAGGATTTTAATAGATTATTATAGTGTTTTCTTTTATTTTTTAATATTAGTTGTGATGGCTTTAGTGGCCGTCACAATTATTTGTGATAGTTTTTAGCTACCACAAAGTATTTTTTTGCTGCTGGAAATTTTTTTAATGATCATTTGTGACGGCTATTGTGGATATTTGGGACAGTTAGACTATCACAAATAATCTATATGTGACAATTTTTAGCCGTCGCAAAGTATTTTTTTGTTGTTGGAAATTTTTTTAATGATCATTTGTGATGGCTATTGGGGGTATTTGGGACGGTCTAAACCGTCACAAATACATTATATGCAATGGTTTTCTTAATCGTCACAAAGTTTTTGTGATGGTCTTTATTGCTACGGTTTGTGACCATCACAATAATTGTCACAAATACATTATTTGTGACGGTTTTGGGGGTTTTTGAGATAGTTTAGGCCATCACAAAAAGCCATTTTTCCTATAGTGTCAAGGTACGTATTTACCATGGGAGGTACGGCTGTGAGCTGGAGATCAAAGCTGCAAGGCATGGTTGCCCTCTCCACCACTGATGTGGAATATGTGGTTGTTGCAGAAGCGGCAAAGGAGAGGATTTGGCTAGAGAACCTACTAGCCAAACTTGGCCATAGGCAGGACCGTAGTGTGCTAAACTGCCATAGCCAGTCTGCCATCTACTTGGTAGAAAACCCGAAGTTCCACTCAAGATCCAAGCACATAAGGATGAGGTACCATTTCATTCGAGAATAGATTGAAGAGGGAAGCCTGAATCTCCAAAAGTTGAAGGGAGCAGAGAACGCTGTAGATATGCTCACCAAGGTGATGACAGTGAAGAAGTTGAGACTTTGCATGAGTCTCATAGATCTCCAAGGGAAGTGAAGCATGGAGATGAGTGCTGGTTGTGAAACCCTCAGCAGGTGCTATAGAAATCTAGGAGATTATCCGGAAGATAGTCTCCAAGTGGGAGATTGTTGAGGCTGCAGTGTGGAAATGGTCTTCCACCAAGGAGCAAGCGGAATCTGGGTCATAGGCAGGTAGTTGCGTACCAGGAATCTAGATGTGCAAATGACCAGGTGCAATGGCAATGGAACCACAGAGTTAAGTTTATGGATGTGTAACATTATGGTGTTAAGTCTACGGATGCGTAATGTTACGGTGTTAAGTCTATGGACTTGCATTAAGGTTCAAACTTAGCTAGGCGAGAGCTGGACAGCAAGTGGAGATCAGTAGAATGGTGGGAGCTTCATTGGTTGGTCATTCGGATGCTGGCTTGGAAGTTCGATGGCCGGGTCACTCTAGCAAGAAATGGTTGGGAGATTATTTGGAAGACAGTTTCCAAGTGGGAGATTGTTGAGGTTGCAATGTGGAGACAGTCTTCTGCCAAGGAGCAAGTGAACTTCAGGTCACAGGCCGATAGTCGTGTACCGGGTATTTAGATGTGAAGTGTTGAGGCTGCAGTGTAGAGACGGGCTTCCGCCAAGGAGTAGGCAGAATCCGGGTCATTGGTTGGTAGTTTCTTACCAGGAATCCAGCTGTGGAAAGGACTAGGTGCAATAGCAATGGAACCATGGAGTTAAGTCTACAGATGCGTAATGTTATGGTGTTAAGTCTATGGATGCGTAATGTTACAGTGTTAAGTCTACGAACTTGCGTTAAGGTTCAGACTCAGCTAGGCAGGAGCCGGACAGCAAGTGGAGATCAATAGAATGGTGGGAGCTTCACCGGCTGGTCATTTGGATGTCAGGTCACTCTAGCAAGAAATCGGTTGGAGACTAGGAGTGGCGAGAGTAGGCGTGGAGGCAGAAGGTCCTGGCATCTGGATGTGTTCTTCTAGATGCCAATTGTCGATGATTTCAAGGGTCTTTTGTAATGTTGAGATTAGATTTCTTATGTGCCCTATAAATAGGGTTGTAATGAGTTGTAATGTGTGCATTCCTCGCAATGAAATAATTACATGCACAAATAATAATAAAAGCCTTCCCAAATAACAAATTAACCCTAGAACATTATCAAATACCCTAAACGTTCAAATGCACATCTTAATGTCATTTGTAATCAAACAATATGTCCTAACTATTTACAAAAATAAACCACAATGTTAAAAATGTTACTTTAAAATTAATCTACATTATTACTTAACTATATATATATATATATATACATACATGGAAGCTATGCGGTCTAGTCTTTCCTAAATTCATAAGTTAAGTTGCATGAAAAATATTTAAAAAATTTCCACAACCATCATGACACCACTTTAATGACAAGACTATGTGAAAGGTAAACTTCATCTTACAAAAAATTAAAAAATGACCTTGTATTCCTCGTGTAACCTTCACTTGCACACCCTTATCAATAGATCTGCGAAGCAACAACAAATATTAGTAACTTATCAACTTAAACAAAAATGGAAAATATAGATCTACATGTAATAAACTACAAAAATAGCTTAGGATCTACCAAACATACGAAAATACTACTTAAATGTATGAGAAACATCATAAAAAAACTAAAAACCTACTAAAAACATCATGAAAAACTTGAGAAACACAGATCTGTGGTTTATGCATAAAAAAACTAAAAACCTACAAAAAACATCACGAAAATAAATCTTTAAAGCCACAATGAAAATAGTGCAAAGACATATAAAATACGAAATAATCATGTAAAATAACGAAAAATGATTGAAAATATGAAAAAAACCAAATGAAAGCAAACCTTCAGCATGTGGGAGGAAGAACACTTTCCACTATTTCTAGACTGTTTACGATGCACGATGAGGTCATACGGTGAAGAAGAAAAGGGAGGCTAGAGAGAAGGGAGGAGAAAAGGATAAAGAGAAGAAGCTTCCGGCAGTGAGAAGGGTTTCGTGAGGGTTTCACGGTGAAGCGTTTGGCGAGAAAGGAGTGCGGAGAGGGGGACACATGACAAGGAGGATGCACGGTGAAGAAGAAAAGGAAGGGGGTGGATGCATGGCAAGGAGGAGAAAAGGAGAAGGAGAAGAAGATTTTGGTAGTGAGAAGGGTTTCATGAGGGATACACAGCAAAGCGTCTGGCGAGAAAGGAGCATGGAGAGGGGGAAAAGATGGCGAAGGACGAGATGGTGGAGAGGGTTTTCACGAGGGTTTTGACGAGGAGGGTGTTGTGTGGAAAAGGAGGGTTGTTCGGGAAGAGGGGGAAGGTGCAAGATTTTATCGCGCCAATGAACTTTGCGACGACTTTTAAAAGCCGTCGATAATAATAATCATTTGTGACAGCTAAAATATATTAGTCGTCACAAACACAATCTTCTATCCTATTAACCTTTATTGCGATGACTTTTAAAAGCCATCACAAAAGATTGTATTTGTGATGACCAAAATAATATAGTCGTCACAAATAGTGAATTTTCCTATAGTGGCTAGAGACCCATTTCCTCCTTTAAAAGAGTTGCTCAATCTTCGTTGAGCTTGTGAGGCCTATTTGCTTCTTTATTTGCTTAATTTGGGTACAAAGATCCATTAACAATCAAGACAAGTTTGATGAATTCACCCCAATTGTTAAGGAAATATGAAAAACCACTGTTCCGACATCTAACCATTAGTTGTCACGTCACCTTAGGTAATTGAGTAGCCAATTCACTTAAAATCCTTAAAATCGCTTTATCGATTAATTATTTGAATCAAATATTTAATTACGTAATTAATTATGCGATAATTTAAATTATATTAGGGATAATATTCTATTAATTATCTATTTATGTTTTGATAATGAGCAATGTTATTTTAAAGTCTTGAAAAATATATGTTGATTAATGTTATTTTAAAGTCTTGTTATTATCAGATTAGTCACTTCACTATTAATTCAATGAGAAGTTAAGTGTTAACTCAATGGAGGTCCATTGTGTTACGTGATAACTTAACCAAGGTTCATTGTGTTAAGTGGTAATTCAACAAAGTTAGTTTGTTATGTTAAGTGATAACTCAACGAAGGTCACTAGAATGGCCTAGTACTGATAAGTTATAACTTAGCAAAGTTAGTCTGTCGTGTTTGAGTTATCCCTATGAAGTTTCTTGTTTGTTATTTATTATGTGTGTTATATTTTATAACTTCATAAAGTAAGTTCATTAAGTTAGGACATAACTCAAACATTAAATTACATAACTGTTTTGAATTAGTCTTCTTGATTTATCAGATCTTATTCATATATTATTTATTTAAGAAAGTATATTGTAGGAAATACCTATTCTATAGGGAATACCTATTTTACAAGGCATACCTATTCTACAGGATCATAGAGTGCATACCGATTCTACAGGAAATTAGGCAAAATCATGGAGAATGTTATTGAAGAATAGGTCATTAGATTTAGAGTATATATACCCCTTTGTATCAAGTGTAAAAAGTATGTATTCACACAATTTTTTAGTGTATTATTGAGAGTTAAGAGTGTGAACATTATCTCTAGAGTGACTATGAAGATCTTGAAGATTTGAAGGAGTCACATTTGCAAGTTGAGAAAAGCGGTTTGATTTCTTATTTAGAGCTTAATCTTTTGAGTTTTTCTCTGTACTTCATTGTTTTTGAAGAACCTATCCCATGAGGGTTGTTGTGGAAGAGAACACTAAAGGGTAGGAGCCTTCGAGGTGTTCAGAGGCAAACACAAGGGTTCATTGTATTTGGAGCTAATTCAATGAGGGTTCGTTGAGTTAGGAGTTAATTTAACAAGGGTTCATTAAGTTAAGAGATAACTTAACAGAGTCGGTGCTTTGTTTAAGTTGGTATTCTGTGTGATCAAAAGTTATAGACACCAAGTTGTGAAGTGAACCAAAAACTCCAAGGGATAGTAAACTCTCTACTATAAATTCTTTATATCATTTTTATTTCTGTTTTCTCAAATTTACTAAACGTTTAATTCAACTCACTCATTTAGTAAGAAAAGTGTAGACCACTTAATTCAACCCCCTCACTATAGGAAAAATAGTTTGTATTTGTGATGACTATTGTGACGGTCAAAAATCGTAATGATAAAAGTCATCACAAAAAATTTGTGATGGCTAAAGAAATTGTTGCATATAGTTTATTTGTGATGGTCTCAACTGTCACAAAAACTCATCATGATCGTCACAAATGATCATTAAAAAATTTTCAATAGCCAAAAAAAATGATATTTTGCGATGGCTAAAATCATCACAAATAATTGAGACAGCCAATAAAACCATCACAATGGTAGTCATAAATAATATTTTTTTTTTAAAAAAATTATAATAATCTATTAAAATCCTATAATATTATTTACGTATTATTCATGTACCTGCAATATTCTTCATACATAAAATAATTTCAAAAAAGATACATTTTACATACCAAAAATTCCTACACATTCACACATTTACTTTTTCATTAATAAAATGAAATATCATTTTACATGTCTAAAAGTACATACATTATCAATACTTAATAAACATACAACATATTCAACATACAATCGGCCCTATAAAAAAAGTAATTACGATCTAATAATGAAAATTCCTCCACTCCCAATGGAACTTCTGCCTCATACCATTAGAACTTCCGTCCATAAATCAAAGGAACTTTTGTCCAATGCAATCAAAACTTCTGCCCCATACCATCAAAACTTTTGTCCATCTAACGGCAACAAGAGGTGTCAAGCAATCCTAAAAATGCAAAGTTTAATGTAGCTCATACCACAAACCACATTAATGTTGGGTCATCCTCCCATCTACCTCTTCTTTATGGGCCCAACTAGCCTTTTACTTCTCTATGTTTTTTCACTTGTAAAAGGGAAATGTCTTGGTTCATTTTGCACAGGAGAGAGAAGAATCCATCGAACGACCCTCTCCATCGCGAGTGTGCGAAAGAGGGCAAAATCGGGGTGTGCGTAAGGGGGCGAAATCGAGGGCTTCGGTTTCGCGTTGGTAGCTTCCGACGATCGACGATCTACGCGCAGCTCACTTGCACTAGAAGTGGTGGAGTCGTTGTCGGGCTCCTCTTCACTCATCGAAGTGTGGACAGAGGTTGCAGAGCTCCTAGTCTTGTGTGTGCGACCTCTCGACAGAGATCGTGGTGTCCGGCGTCCGACACTTGGCAAACGTGCGTGAAGATAATCTTCCTCACGGTGTTCGCCCACCCATTTGCGCAGTGGTTCTTCCTGTTGGTAGTTAACAGTGGTCCGCTGAATACATTGTTTTTGGGGGGATTGATCCTTCAGTCGGCAATGAACAGTGGGTCAGTGTTTCAACAGTGATTAATCAAGGTTTGCATTGTGATGTTTTTCTCCATTACTTTTGGGATGATATAGATGTATGTCTTGAGCTTGTTGTTGATTTGATCAGAACTCTGTAATTGCCTTTGAGATTAGTGCTGGTTGGATTTGGTTGGACTGTAGTTTTTTATCTCTTTACTCCGAGGAGGTTTTCCACATTAAATACTGTGTACCTTGTGTGTTTGTTTTGTGGTTTGCTTGATTTCAATATTTAGGTCATTTTTTCCCAACAAGTGGCACTCACTGTTGGGCAAGACTTAATTTGTTATAGTTTGAAAGCAAGAATGGAAGCAAACACTAGTAGAATGATCTCTCTAAATGGAACCAACTATCAAGCTTGGAAAGGGAAGATGGAAGATCTTCTCTATATAAAGGAATATTATAAGCCTATTTTTAATATAGAAAAACCAAATGACAAGACAGATGAACAGTGGAAGATTTTACACCATCAGGCTTGTGGCTTTATACAACAGTGGGTGGATGATAATGTGTTGAATCTTATTTGTGATGAAACAAATGCAGGATCCCTTTGGAGCAAGCTGGAAGAGCTGTATGCTCGGAAAGAAGGCACTAATAAAATGTTCCTCATTAAACAGTTGATGCATTTGAGATACAGGGATGGAACACTTGTGGCAGATCATGTGAACACATTCCAAGGAATCATCAACCAGTTATCATCGATGGGCATTGTTTTCGATGATGAGGTGAGAGCACTATTGCTTTTAGGTTCTCTGCCTGATTCTTGGGAGACCTTGAAAGTTACTTTGTGTAATTCTGCTCCAAATGGAAATGTCACTTGGGATTTTGTTAAAACCAAAGTGATGAATGAAGAGTCCAGGAGGATTGCAAATGGTTCCTCCTCACACTCTGAAGTGTTAGTTGCAGAATCGAGAGGGAGAAGTAAAAGCAAAGGTCCAAGAGGTTCAGAAAAGGGTAGAAGCAAATCTAGGAGCAAGTTTTCAGATGTAGAGTGCTACTATTGCCATGAGAAGAGTCACATTCGCAAATTCTGTCGTAAGCAGAAAAAGGACAACAAGAAAAAAAAGAAACTTCCACAGCAAGGAAATGAAAGTGATAGTGAAGGCATTGCTACTACTGTTGAAGAATTGCTTGTAGTCACAGATGAAGCCATTAGTCTACTTGGTGGAGATGAGACAGCTTGGGTGCTTGATAGTGGTGCTACTATTCATGCTACATCTCATAGGGAACTTTTCACATCCTATGTTGCAGGTGACTTTGGGATTATGAAGATGGGAAGCAACGACAATGCCAAGATTGTTGGAAAAGGGGATGTGCATTTGACAACTACAGGTGGCATAGAGCTGGCTCTCAAATCTGTTAGACATGTTGAGTCCTTGAGACTCAACATCATTTCAGTTGGATGTCTTGATGAGGAGGGCTACACTAGTAGCTTTGGAAATGGCAAATTCAAGCTCACTAGAGGAAACATGATTGTGGCCAAAGGTGAAAGGGTATCTCGTCTTTATTATGCTCATGCTAAACTTTCTGGTACTATTGTGAATGTTTTAGAAAGTGAAGATCCAACTGTGCTATGGTACAAAAGGCTTGGCCACATGAGCGAGAAGGGAATGTCAAAGCTTTTGAAGGGAAAGTTTTTGCCAGAGCTGAAGGATGTGCATTTGAAACATTGTGCACACTGTTTGGCAGGGATGCAGCACAGAGTCGCCTTTAAGAGTCAGACTTCTTCAAGGAAATCAGAATTGCTAGAGTTGATCCATTCTGATGTGTGTGGGCCAATGAAGGTAATGACACATGGTGGAGCAAGGTACTTTGTCACCTTTATTGATGACTCCTCTAGAAAGATCTGGGCTTACCTCTTGAAGTCCAAGGATCAGGTCCTTGAAACATTCAAGAATTTTCAGGTGTTAGCTGAAAGGCAAACAGGTAGGAAATTGAAATGCATCCGTAATGATAATGGAGAAGAATATTGTGGTCCCTTTGATACCTATTGTAGGGAACAGGGAATTTAGCACCAAAAGACTCCTCCAAAGACACCACAATTGAATGGAGTTGCTGAAAGGTTTAATTGGACAATAGTGGAAAAGATGAGATGCTTGCTTTCTCAAGCAAAGCTACCTAGATCCTTTTGGGGTGAGGCTCTAATGATCACTATTTATCTTATTAATCTTTCACCCTGTCACATTTTGCAGGGGGATGTCCCAAATAAAGTTTGGTATGGTAAAGAGGCCTCCTATGAGCATCTTGAGGGTGTTTGGATGCAAAGCTTTTGTACATGTTCCACAAGATGAGAGAACCAAGCTTGATATGAAGACAAGACAATGTATTTTCCTTAGCTATGGATAGGATGATTTTGGCTACAAACTATATGATCCTGTAGCTAAAAAGGTAATTAGGAGTCGTGATGTAGTGTTTGTTGAAAAGCAAACAGTTGAAGACATTGACAGAGTGTAGACTGATGCATCTTTGAAGGATAGAGATTTGATTCAAGTAAACCTCATTCTAGTTCCAACTCAACAGGGTGTTGTAGTTGATGAAGATGCTACAGTCATAGGTGTAGAGGAACCTCCCCAAGTACAGAATGAAGATACAGTAGATCATGATCAAGAAGAACCACCTGTGTTAGGAGATTCACCAGAAAACCCACTCAGAAGGTTAATAAGAGACAGAGTCTCCTCTACTAGGTATCTTTCAGATGAGTTCGTGGTGCTATTATCTGATGAGGTAGTACTTGAGTGCTATGCAGATGCAGTGGAAGGGAATGATGCTAAGGAGTGGATGGATGCCATGTAAGATGAGATGAGTTCCTTGCATGATAGTCAAACGTATGAATTGGTGAAGCTACCTGAAGGTATGAAAGCACTCAAGAATAAATGGGTTTACAGAATCAAAGGACAGGAGCACAGTTTACATCCAACCTACAAAGCCAGACTAGTTGTAAAAGGCTTCA
The DNA here is from genome assembly GCA_024699675.1 of Amphibolis antarctica. NCBI lineage: Eukaryota > Viridiplantae > Streptophyta > Magnoliopsida > Alismatales > Cymodoceaceae > Amphibolis > Amphibolis antarctica. The sequence goes on along the minus strand of JAMKPZ010000966.1, from coordinate 22,168 downwards.
CTCAAAGGCAGGGAATTGATTTTGATGAAATCTTCTCACCTGTAGTGAAGATGACTTCTATTAGGGCAATCCTTGCCATAGCAACTAGTAGAGACTTGGAGATTGAGCAAATGGATGTGAAGTCTACCTTCCTTCATGGGGAATTGGAGGAAGAGATCTATATGGAGCAACTAGAGGGGTTCGTTGACCAAGAAAAAGAAAACATGGTATGTAGGTTAAAGAAAAGCCTTTATGACTTGAAACAAGCCCCTAGACAATGGTATTTGATATTTGATTCTGTTATGGGGGAGCACGGCTACAAAAAGTGTCATACCGACCATTGTATTTTTGTTAAATCTTTTTTTCTTGAAGACTTTATTGTTTTGTTGCTCTATGTAGATGATATTCTGATTATAGGCTAGAACAAATCAAAGATTGCAGAATTGAAGAATATTCTGCATGGGTCCTTTGCAATGAAAGACATGGGACCAGCTAAGAAAATTCTTGGAATTGAAATTACTAGAGATAGAAATTCCAGGAAATTGTTCTTGTCACAAGAGAAGTACACTGAAAATGTACTTCAAAAATTTGGTATGGATGATGCTAAACTTGTGAGTACCCCTCTAGCAGCTCAATTTAGATTGAGAAAAAAACAATCACCCTCTTTAAATGAGAAGAAAAAGGAAATGGAGAAAATTCCTTATGCCTTAGTTGTAGGGAGTTTGATGTATGTCATGGTTTGCACCAGACCAGATATTGCTTATGCTGTTAGTACTGTGAGCAGATTCTTGGCAAATCCAGGAGAACGGCATTAGGAAGCAGTTCAATGGATTCTGAGGTATCTTCAAATGTGATGAAGAACCAACTCTTGTTGGTTTTAATGACTCAGATATGGTAGGTGAGGTAGACAACTCAAAGTCTATGTCTGATTATTTATTTACCTATGCAGGGGGAGCTGTCTCTTGGTAGTCTAGACTTCAGAAGTGCATAGCCCTGTCTACTACAGAGGTAGAGTTTATAATAGCCACTGAAGCTTGCAAGGAGCTGCTATGGTTGAAGATATTATTTCAAGAAATTGGAGTGTGGCAAGATGAGTTTGTTTTGTTTGGTGATAGTCAAAGTGCAATTCACTTAAGCAAGAATTTTTCCTTTCACTCCAAGTCCAAGCATATTCGTATCAGATATCATTGGATACGAGATGTAATCAAATCCAAAGAGATGGTGTTCAAGAAGGTTCATACAAATGACAATGGAGCTGATATGTTTATCAAAGTTGTAACTAGGGATAAGCTGAGCATTTGTGCTCAGATCACTGGTCATGAAGATTAGCTTGGTAGATGGTTAGAGGGGGAGATTGTTGGGCTGTCCTCCCTACCTCTTCTTTATGGGCCCAACTAGCCTTTTACTTCTCTATGTTTTTTCACTTGTAAAAGGGAAATGTCTTGGTTCATTTTGCACAGGAGAGAGAAGAATCCATTGAATGGCCCTCTCCATCACGGGCGTGCGAAAGAGGGAAAAATCGGGGCGAGCGAAAGAGGGCAAAATCGGGGCATGCGAAAGGGGGAAAAATCGAGGGCTTCGGTTTCGCGTTGGCAGCTTCCGACGATCGACGATCTGCACGTAGCTCGCATGCGCTGGAAGTGGCAGAGTCGTCGCCGGGCTCCTCTTCACTCATCGAAAAGCGGACGGAGGTTGCAGAGCTCCTGGTCTTGTGTGCGCGACCACTTGACAGAGATCGTGGTGTCCGGCGTTCGACGCTTGGCAAACGTGCGTGAAGCTGATCTTCCGCACGGTGTTCACCCGCCCGTTTGCACAGTTGTTCTTCCAGCTGGCAATTAACAGTGGTTTGCCGAATACATTATTTTTGGGGGGATTGATCCTTCAGCCAACAGTGAACAGTGGGTTAGTGTTTTAACAGTGGTTAATCAAGGTTTGCATTGTGATGTTTTTCTCCTTTGTTTTTGGGATGATACAGATGTATGTCTTGAGCTTGTTGTTGATCTGATCAGAACTCTGTAACTACCTTTGAGATTAGTGCCGGTTGGATTTGGTTGGACCGTGATTTTTTATCTCCTCACTCCGAGGAGGTTTTCCACGTTAAATACTATGTACCTTGTGTGTTTGTTTTGTGGTTTGCTTGATTTCAATATTTAGGTCACTTTTTCCAACAATTAAAACTATTATCTTCTTTTTAATAATGTTTGATTTCAATTATAAAATATGCATAATCAAATGAGTAAGAGGATGTAGTGATTTATAATCTCAATACATAACATTACTTTATAATCTATAAAATTTCTGTCACATCATATAATATTTATACCGTACCTTTCAAACTCATGTCTGCTGTTTAACCAGAGCTGCAGAAATTGGAAACTCTCGAGCAACTTAGCATCTCTGCCTTGTATTGTTCACACAAAAAGGAAAAGTTAGACAGCATTTTGAAGTCAAACTTTTAGACTTTCAATACATACACGAAATTGGAAAGACTTGGTCCACAGAAAGGATGATAGATTATGGAATGTCATGGAAATAAAAGAATTGGCAAAGGCAGGAACCTTGGAAATTAAAGTTAGGGATGATTGTCATTTACAGGTGAACTTGCAAAACAGAAATTAATATTAGATCTACAAATCTCATGTAACGGTGGACAGGTAAAAGTTCTTGATCAAATGTAGGCTGTCATAATAGCAATACTAATGTGATCAATAGATTGGCTCAAATAAATTAGTTCAAACTCTAAATTAGCTGCAACCACCAGACTGAAAGAAAGAACTTGTAGAGGTTCTTGACTTTGACTCAATTTTTTGAAAGCAAATGAGTATGAGGAGAGTATTGATTATCAAGAAACATGTTGAGTTTATTTGGTATTGGAAAGTGCAATGTCATACTTAAACTGAAAAAGGCAAGACTATATGAACAGAACTTTTTCATGTTTGGAAGAATAGTACCCCAGCTATCAATCCTATGGCTGTTGTACCAGCTCCACCATGATGAACCTGCATTTTCAACAGTAAATTTAAAGGTATTACCAGGAAACTACAAACTCCTGAAAATCATAAGTTGGAAATACTAGTTTAATAAAAATATTTCACAAAATTGGCATCACTTGAGGTTCTCGATTTAAATGCTAAATCAGTCAGCTTTGAAATTTAAAGGAATTGTAAGCTGCACATACACAAAATAGCTTATACATTATTAACCACAAAATTGAATTGCATTCTTTTGGCAATGTAACTACTAGTATACACACGTAGAGTGAGTTACACATTGTACTTTCATTTTAGTCAAAAAGAAAAGATTAGAAGTTACCACTACAGAGCATTGGGGGAACAACCAGTCATGAGGGCAATCCCCAAGAAGAAAAACATTTTCAGGAATTTCAAGCACTGTAGAAAACAAAGTAAGACTATGAGGATAATATGTTTAACACAATAAAAATGAATCTTCAGAGGGTTAATAAGTTTAGTTTAAGGTGAAATGGCCAATTCAAAAGGTTTATCGATCCCAAGAGATACAGATCCATGACAGACATTTACAGGTGGAAAATAACAACAAAAGTGCTTGTTCAAGAAGATGGAATGTTTAATGTTTTCACTCCATGAACTAGTCAGGTTACTGCAAGTGGAACAAGCAAGGCATGCTATGGACGAAACAAACTGGTACTTAGCAATCTCACTGGGAATAATTAATGCAAACTTAAATACTAAGTTTCATTTTGATTGGCAACACTCAGTTTTTCACCCAAAAAGATGAAATTGTTGCAAAGATAATCCGATGCCACATCTATTTCCTTTTAGCTTGTAATGAGATGGAGATGACAGGTGTCAAATTGGAGAATTCGCACATAAATGTAATGCTCATGATTTTCAAGTGAGTAGACAATATGAATAATCCATGCAGTTCAATTGTAATTCAGTGCTAAAGTTGGGGATGATTGTCATTATTTATTTTCTGATTTTGGTACCTCGGAAATTGAAAGTCAGAAGCATTCTTTGATGCCTGTGCATGCACCAACCTAATTCAGGAAAAAAATAGAATATGAACATGACACCAACCTAAACAAATTACGAGATGCTATCCCATACAAGATAGAATATCAGTAGAAGCACACTAATACAGTAATCCTGACATTAACCGGCTTGTGTGGCCAAGTCCACATTTGTTGTTGATGGCCTGTATGATACTAAGGCAAGAGTAAAACATGAACTGTGGAAACAATACATTAACAAAATATTTTAAAGAAAGGTGGACAGTGGAAATGTTGATCAGACCATGACAAAAATCAAGTATCCATAAGAGAAGGCATTCCTTGTTGGCAAAAACACAATGGCAACATTAAAATACAAGTGAATTACTAAAATATCTTACCTTGAATTAATTATCTTTATTCAAGTTCCACCTACAATAATAATAAACAATAACACAAAAATAAATATCATTCAAATTTTAAGTAATAAATTAATTATAATAGCAAAAAATATAATTACCAAACTTTGAGGCCATGCAATATTAGATCCTATTACATCTTCCATTCTCTTATTTCTTTCATATAACCATAATAGGGGTGCATTATGATCTAAAACAACTTTAATTACAATTTCACATCATCTTAGGCCTAGAGAAGTTCCCTCAATCCTTTTATTGTGATCTTCACTTAATAACATTCCTCTAGTCAAGTTGGCTACACTATTTGTAATTTTACATGGTATGCATTGTCCTTATGAAAAAATATTTAACAAAAACATTGTAATATAAATAATTAGTAATAACATATAATTTTTAATACTAATTTACCTCATAAATGGGTAATTGAGATGATGATAGTCCACATTGATCAGTTGACACTTAAATGGTGCTATGTGTCTATCAAAAAAGTTGAAAGATTAATATTAACAAATATATATAATTATAAGATAACATATGTAATAATATTTATTTAGTATTACCTGTTGGAGAAGTAATTCTTGCATATATTTCATTTGACTTCTCATTTCTGCTATTTCCACTTCAAATTGATGCATTTCATTACGTTCAGCTTCCTTCTCATTGTCGTCTACTAAAATATAATGTTTAGTGGATGACTTATGTGGATTTCTACCTAGTACCTGTGATGGAGTGAGATCTAATCTCAAATCTCATACTTGACCACACATTTCTTTGCCCAGCACTTGTGATAAAATATCAAAATCAACAACATTTGAACTGCTTCCTTGATCTTCAACTTGACTTTGTCTAAGTCTTTGAATTTCATCTTACACAACATAGATAATAATGACGATTAAAAATAAATATAATAACTGAAAAATAATTGAAAAAATAATGAAAAAATACATACCACTTGAGATTGTGATATGAGATCAATTATATTTCCATCTTTTCCTATTCTACTCATGACATAAAGTTCACTTCTATTTAATTGAACACCAGTTTTCTTTTTCTACATGATTATTATGTATAAAGACTTAATCTATACTCAAAGAAATTATAAATTTGAATTTCAAAAGAAACATGTGTTACTTACATGTTCATGAGCTAATCGAGCAAAACTTTTCTGGCCGATGTGATGTTATGATTGAAGCATCTTTCAATTTTCCTTATTTTTATCACTTTTGAACTACATAAGCAACACCAAAAAATTGAATATAAATAATTAGACTGCATATCCAACTATTATAAGTTCATATCATTAACATTTTAAATATAAATAATTTTGAACAATACCTTGAATTCGTCAGAGTCCCAATAATGTTTTAATTTGCACCATTGATCTGGTATGATGCATTGATCACTTGGTGATCATTTTTATTCTTGCTTTTAATGTATTGTTCTGCAATCTATATTTCCAATTCCTCCAATCTTTACATAAGCACCTCATTATCCATACTTTTATTGGTCATTCTAGTGGCAACTCAAATTTTTCCTATGAAATCATTAAAAGAAGTTAAATGGAATATGATGTAATATAACTATAAATATGAGATCAATGAATTTTAAAAAAAGTGAAAATATACCAAAATTTTATAAAACACGTCCTCTTTATTTGTATTAGGCATGTGATGCCAATCACGAATGGTTATTGGCAATATTTCACCTCTTTTTATTTGGAGCCAATATAAACAGATAATTGGCCTTCTTCCCTTTCTATTGGCTAGTGCATTTCATTGAGTGAGACTATAAATTTCTCTCCTGGTTTTAATCTTTCAATTTCAGCCAAGATTGCAAGTTCTCTTGTTCTTCTTTCACTAGGTGTAGTATTTTCTTCACCTATACTTGCCCCCTGTTCATATTCTAATGAATATTGGGATGACATTTTCTTCTTTTCCTATTACAATATTAAAGTTAAAAATTTCAAATATAACATAAAATATGAAAAATAGTTCTAATAAGTAGCAAATTAATAGCCCAAACCTAACAAGTAGCAAAAATTAATAAATTTATGCTATGTTTCAAGTAGCACAAATTAATAAATTTCTTCTATGTTTTCAAATGAATCCACTATAAAATAACATTGTTATGGGCACCAACATCCCTTTTCTTAAAAAGCTGAAAGCCGGAAAATATTTCCAAAAACATTGCAAAGCATGACATTGGTATCAAATAGAAGTCCCTTAAAACTCATAAATGTTGGTCCAATAGCAAAATGGGATATTCTGGTACATCTAGTTGTTTACAACAAATTCTTTAAACTAAATAAAGTAACCTGAATCACTATAGAACACCAACTTAACATGACATCACATAGTTAGAAAATGGCCATCATTTTACAATTTTTCTTAGACATTTTGTCATGTTATCTATTTAGGTGATATCATCATTTGCATTAGCTGCAATAAAAATGCAAACATCAAAAAGAATCAAGTTCAATGGATTCAGCAAAGCAGAGGTTACTAGTGAGGATTCACTGTACTACTTTGGTCACCTTTTAAAGGAAACAATGTTGAACCTTGGTCCCACGTTTATCAAAGGTTAGAGGTCTTTTATGGGAGTTTGCTTAGATTGACATTATCATTTCACAATGAAAAAACTATGTTTCTTATTTTTAATTTTGTGTAGGATGCTATTACTTTATATAGTTTCTATGCATTTGCTAAATTGCTCTTTGTGGTATTATAATTGGTCAGTCTCTCTCCACAAGGCCAGACATCATTGATCCAGAAATCTTCAAAGTTAAGCTACGTTGATATTCCTTTTTCTTGTGTTTCTATTAGTTCACTGAATGATTCCTAACTCTAGTTGCAGCAAGAACTCAATAACTATATTCTCATTTTGGTATTTCGTGACCTCCTATGTAAATCAACAAGAATTATTCCATGTTTGTTCCTCAAGAGTTTCTTTTTCTTTTTTAAATTTTCTCTGTGGCAACTGACTTAATAAATCATGCAACAGGTGTCATTTACTAAAGATAAGACAACAATTTAATACACAAGAATCATCAATAGGTGCCATTTATCCAAGTACACATCCAGCTCTAATTTATTACACCATCAACAATTTTGCTTGGATATTTCATTAACAAAAGATAAGACATCTTTATATAGATATTACACAAAAATACTGGATGACAAAAGACACTCAAACAATGTAGGATTAAGTTCACAATACACAATAACCCTAATATATTATTTTTTCTTGCACTCCTTCTCAAGTTGAAATATTCAACTTGCATAACTGACTTAATAACAACACAAATACAGATCTGTTTTGATGACTTGATGTCACACTGTGAAATACATTTACTAATTGTTATTGTACTCTGTTTTGATGACTTGATGTTAGAATAATTCGTGAATAAATTGTTTTACTGTTGGCAATAACAATTGAAAAGTTAAAATTTATCAACAAGATGACACAAAAAATTTTGTACAAGAAAAAACAAGACAACCATATAAAGGGAATAAAGTTGGATAATGATAAATATACATATAACACGTAATTTGAAGCAAAAATTAATCAATGGCTATCAAAATTGTACACCCATAAAAGCATATACCACTAAACAACCTTAACATCATTTTCATCGGCCGATCTTAGTTCAAAATATCTTATAGAGGGCAACATTGCAAAAATGTACACACCAAAAACAAGAAGATACCACACTCATACAATATCGTTTCCCACTCTTAAATAGTAACTCTTTGCATTCTGCCGTTAGTAAAATCATATACAACCTTTGGCTATCTATCGACATTCACCATTCTCTAATTACAATATAATATATTGTATATACAAACAATACCTCATCTTCATCAACAGAAAATTACAAAAATATCATTTTGTCATTAACATCAAATAAATTACACTACATCATCTTCATCATCTTGTTTCATGTTGTATAGATCCCTTAGACTATAAGAGATAACTGCATGCCATCCATTTTCAATAGGATTAGTAACATAAAATACTTGTTGAACTTGAGACGCTAATACAAAAGGATCATCATTACGACAATGATCAAAGTTGACTAAAGTAATATTAAATTAATCTATCTTAATGGCATGATCACCAACATTATAATCAACCCAATCACATTTGAATAATACTACATTTCTATCGATGGCATAAGTTAATGATATGATATCATTAACAATACCATAATACATCACATCTCCTTTTATTGAATTTTTGTCTTTTCCATTATTAAAGCATGATGTTCTTGCCTTTCTACAAACACCACTATTTTGAGTGCTTCGTTTATGTTCAACATCCTTCGTGTGAAATCAAAATCCATTGCTTACACAACCTTTGTAACTTCTTACATATGGATTTGTACCACATGCTAACCATCTAAGCTCCTTAGACACATTCTCCATTTTTTCTTCTCGCTTGATTCACACCTACATGACAAAAACAACATTAACTTGTGATATACCACAAATTCGTATAGAGACATGGTGCACCTACAAGCTTCATACTATGTTACACACCATGTTGTGCAAATCATTCTGAAAATTTTGAAGAATGTATTCGTTCCACTTCTCATGTACGAACACGATGATGCTGCGATCTTACAAGTTGGAAATGTTCCCTACATCGAATATGACAGTCAATGTTAATAATATTAATTAATATATACCTTAATGGATTAGAATTAAATTATAACAAAACTTACTGACGAAATTCATCAATCTCATTACAAATGTCAAGAATAGTTCGATGTGTCAATTGTAATGTGTGATAATCCAAATCATGCAATACTTCACCACTTAAAAATCGAGCACTTCTGGCAAATATGTCTCATTTTTCATTGTGTATTGTATCTTGCAAATCATCATTTCTTGAAGCTTTATTAAGTATTGTTGGAATACTTTGTAGGTATCTCGAACAAAATATCATAGACTTCATGGCTAGATAGCCTTCAGCAATTGAACCTTCCAGATGACGTGAATTATGTATGACAAGATACCTATACATATCAAGACCTTAATGTGAATTTTGATAAATATTTTGAAAGTATGGGTAACATCTACATTACCTTTTTATTAGATACATTCATCTATATTGCACAAGTACTGTCAATCTTGTTTCTTCTGTAAAATGAATTGGTAAATGTACCATTATATCGAAGAAGGAAGGTGGAAAAATTATCTCAAGTTTACATAAACATTCAGCAACTTCATCATCCAATGTGACAAATTTCTCTACAGTTGCATTCTTTGAACATAAATCTTTAACAAAATTGCATAATTGGATAAGCACATTACTAACACTATATGACAAACATCTCCTCACCGCAAGAGGAAGTAATTGTTGCATTAGTACATGATGGTCATGACTATTAAGTCTTGCAATCTTCTTGGAGTTAATATTAGTACATTTGGAAATGTTGGAAGTATAATCGTCAAGAACCTTAACTTGCTTAAAAACCTGACAAAATAACTTCTTTTATGTCTTATTCATTGTGTAACATGCATCTAGTATGTGTCCTACATCATCTTTATCAATGTGTAAAGAACTTCTAATACTCATTTCAGCCATATCTAGATGTGCTTCTTTTGTATCTTTAGTTTTGCCTTCTATCCCAAGTAAAATTCCAATGATTTTGTTAGAAACATTCTGTTCAATGTACATCGCATCCAAATTATGTCATATAAGTAATGTTTTCCAATATGGTAAATCAAAGAATATACTTTTCTTTTTCAACTTAAAATTTTCATCACTGCTTTCAATCATTTTTCTTTTTTTGGAAGCAACATCACCCTTTCCTAGGGTGAAAGTAAGGCTGTTAACTTTAGATAATACTTGTGAACTTGAAAGTGCTCTTGGTGGTGACCTTTCTTCAATTGTTCCATCAAATAATGAATTATTTGCATGATATTTATGATCATCTGAAAGAAATCTTCAATACCTCATATAACAATACTTTTTGCTGTATTTCAATCTATGAGAATATGTAAATTTATGACAAGATGGGCATGCATATGCTCCCTTCGTACTCCAACCAGATAACATAGCATAACTTGGGAAATCATGTATGGTCCATAAAAGTGCAACACAGCATTTGAAACACCTCTTTCTTTGATTTGTTGTAAGTTTATACACCTTCAACCCATAATTTCTTTAAGTCATCTACTAATGGTTGCATGTAAACATCAATAGCAACACTAAGTGAAGATGAACTAGGAATAAGTAATGATAACATCATGTTTGGATGTTTCATGCACATCCACGAAGGTAAATTGTAAGGAATCAAAATTATTGGCCAAATACTATACTGAGCAGTCATTGTTCCAAAAAGATTAAATGCATCAAAAGAAAACCCCAACCTGACATTATGAGGTTCTATGCTAAAAGAAGCATGAATTTCGTCAAATGTCTCCTACAATGGAGAATCTACAAGATGCCTCATTACATTATCGTTTGTGCGATCTTCATTGTATCATCTCATCAAACTAGCTATTTTGGATGATATGAATAACCTTTGTAGTCATGGAATAATTGGAAAATACCTAAGAACTTTTACTAAAGTTCTTTTCTTCTTGGATTTACAGATTTGGACATGAGTATTAGACATGATTTGTTTGGTCTTCCATCTTGATTTGCCACACTTTGGACATGAGTTTAGATTTTTATTGTCTTTCCAGAATAAAATGTGATCATCCTCGCATGCATCTATTCGTTCATAATGAAGACCCAAGTTTTTAATCATCTTCTTTAACTCATACATATTACTTAGTAAATTTGTCATTATGAAGATATTCTTAAGTAGTCCCAACAACATATCAAATGTGTTATTACTCCATTGACCCAAGCATTTTATATAAAACAATTAAACTATGAAAGTTAACCTTATATACTTTTCACATCCTGGATATAACTCTTGGTTAACATCATCCAAACTATTATAAAAGACCTTGACATTATCATTTTCATCTTCAACACTCTTGTCTTTCTTCAAAACCTTGTACTATGTCATTAATGTCTTCAATCATCTCATTCAAATCATTATAATCATGATGATCTATTACAACATTGGCATCATTAGCAGCTACATTGGGAATTTGAACTTTTTTTGATGCAACTTTTCCATGATAAAACCATGTTGTGTAGTTTTGAAAAATCTCATTTCAAAATAAGTGTTCTTGTACAATTTTAGGATCTTGTAAGAGTGAATTAGCACATTTCAAACATAGACACTTGATCAATCCATCATGAGATCCATAAATCTTAATAAATTCAATAAACTATATTACTCCTCTCATGTACTGTATAATATCCTTGTAATGATAAAATTATATTAATATAATAATCTAACTTATTCAATTACTTTTATCTATCAATAAATGATTCCTTAAAAAACTTATAATTAATACCTCCGCATTCCAATCCAAACTTTATCCATGATTCAATTATAAATTTTTTAGAAATTTTCTTACAATTGCATACTTTCAAAAATAACCAATAAAAATAAGTCAATAAATATTCACTTTTGTATACACAAAAGCTTAACATTCAAAATCAATTTCAAATGATTTTCAATGATTCAAAATCTAAGGAATTTATTCAAAATCAATTTTTATTACATTATTACAGTTCTGAAATTATATGTTTTCATGATCTAGAACTAAATTTAATGGGTCTAAATGTGATTTAGATTGTATTCTTTTAGGTCTAGTGGGCAATGACTCATTGATAAAATGGTACATTCATGTAATAGTAGTACTTAATTAATAATATAATACTAGCACAGCATTTTATCTAGCAAAATATTTTAACCATCTAATAATCATTTACATTACTAATTTCTACAAAGTAAATCATTATGAAGAATACAAACCAATTTTTTACTGTGCATAGTGTCTAGGGGAGTATAAATCCTTATTTACAAACAATATAAATTGCATTCATCTTTTTTTAATAAATCATATTCTTTACAAATCTTACAAGCATAAATAATATTACAATCAAGTGATTTAACAAATTAACCATGTTGTTAATCAATAAATTAATCATGCAATTATTTGTATTGATCATGTAGATCCTAAAATAGTTACAACATTAATAAAACCACCAGAACAAATTCTAAATCAATCATGTTACTAAGAAATCAGCTAATTATTTGATTTAGCAAGCTAATCATGCAAGTTAGTAAATAACTGGGATAATAAAAATTAATTTAATTACAATAATCACGAAATTTATCGACTTATTCAAGATAAAAAATCTATAACTCAAGCACGTTAGTATACCATAAAAACATGACACTAAAGACACAAACATATAATAAAAACAAAAACACACAATGGAAATAAGAAGTCATTCATCAGATTTCCTTAACATGTATTAATTTGCTAAATATGAAAAATATAGTGGAGTGAGTGTATTATGTATAAAAATTTTGTTTAGTGAGCACAATGTATGTCCATACAAGGAAAAGCAACAAAAAAAAGGCAAACAATTTAATCATGTATTCAATGCCAAAAAAAATAGGAAAATAATTTAATCATGTATCTATGACATAGGCACAAATAGAATGTATGTCCATATGTGGATTTGATAGAATTTATGCAACTATAATATTTAGAAAGCAACACATTCACTTTCAAATAAATTTGTTGAAATATGATTCACAAATAGATTGAAATGATTCCCATTAGAGTCAAGAATGGATATAAAAGATTATCGATTACTTTATAAGACATGCCAATAAATAAAATAAAAAAATCCTTTTAAAGTAAATGAAAATAAGATTTAAAGAAAAGAATATATAAAAAAACTCATTTCTTTTCATTATAACGAGCTAGCTGGGTTTTAAAATTTAAATTTAAAAATCTTGGGCAGATATAATGAAAGACTAGTTAATTATCTTTTTTTTTTAAATATCGACAATACTTGTGCTTCTATATAATTAAAGCATAATATTAGGAACCACTCAAAAATGAGTTAATGCATCATATACGGAAGACAAAATAGTGTAATGAGTGATACAAAGATGAAAGACTGAAGCAAATCTAGAAAAGGCATGGAACATTGTAAAAAAACACAAGGAACTGCAAGGAAGAAAACTTTGTATTCCCCATATAACCTTCACTTGCACACCCTTACCAACAGATTGTGAAGAAACAACAAATATTAGCAACTTATCAACTTAAACAAAAATGAAAAATATAGATCTCCATGTAATAAACTACGAAAATAGCTTAAGAGTGGGAGAAGGACCTCTGTGATAGTTTGGATCCACCAAACGCACGACAAAATACTAAAAACCTACTACATCACAAAAGAACTTGAGAAACACAGATGTGTGATTTATGCATAAAAAAACTAAAAACCTACAAAAAACATCATGACAATAAATCTTTAAAGTCATAATGAAAATAGTGCAAAGACATATAAAATACAAAATAATCATGTAAAATAACGAATAATGACTAAAAATATGGAAAAAATCAAATGAAAGCAAACTAGGAAGAACACTTCAACGAAAGAGGAGGCCGCACGACACTAACACAAGAGGAAGAACAGTTTCGAGATGGCTTATGATGCACGATGAGGTCACATGACGAAAAAGAAAAGGGAGGCCGCACAATGAAGAGGGAAAGGGAGGACGCATGGCAAGGAGGAGAAAAGGAGAAGGGGAAGAAGCTTCTGACGAAAAAGGAGAAGGGTGCGAAGCATCTAGCGAGAAGGATTTCGATGTAGGAAAAGGAAGGGTAAGGAAAAAGGAGTGTGGGGAGGGGGAAAAGATGGCTAAGGATGAGATAGTGGGGAGGGTTTTCATGAAGGTTTCACTATTGCATGGAAAATGAGGGTCATGTGAGAAGAGGGGGAAGGCGGGCTTTTTTTGGCACTTTCAGTATTTGTGATAACTTTTAAAAGTTATCGATGATAATGATCATTTGTGATGGCTAAAATATATTAACCATCGCAAACAAAATTTTCCATCTTATCGAATTTTGGTGCAACAATTTTTTGGGACAACTTTTAAAAGCCATTACAAATAGTGAATTTTCTTGTAATGGCTTTTAAGTAGTCTCGATCCTACAAATCACTTAATTTAAGTTTTATGGAATCCCCTATTAAATCTAGTTAAATTTTGTCGACAAGTCAAATTGAACCCAATTGGCTAATCTGATCCAATTGGTTAGCAAAATTGGTCCTAAGTTCACCTAGACTGTACCCTGATTTGAGCCACTATATATCCAGGTTCACCCAATCTTTTAGCTGATCGAACCCAAGTGTGCACTAGATGCGCACCGAGGTTGCACCCTGGTCCAGCTGTTTGCGCCCCGACTAAGCCACCTACGTCAAGGCTCGTCCTCTTGCCTAGGCTCGTCCCGCACCAGTCTTGCCCAACTTGCGTCCAGCCGTCCGACCACGCACATTGTCCGCCTGCTCGCAGCTGCGTGCATCCGCTTAGCCGACCGAGCCACCCACACCAGCCTCGCTTGGCACCCCTGCAAGTGTCCAACTGTTGCACCTTCAATCAGTCAAGCCAACTTGACCTTCGTATGTAGCACTGTCGAGGTTAGGGAGGGCGTAGGGGGTGCACCGCCACATGATCCTCCTTGGTTGCCGCTGCCTTTGTCGAAACTGTGAGAGAGAACACACAACCTGTCCTCCTTGTAGCCTGAATCGTCACTCCTACGTGCCCCTCCAAAGGAGTCGTTCGGCAATGTCTGAATAGTCCAGAGAGGCACAGAGGGAGGCTTCTTCCTTTTAGGGTTCGAAGAAAGAGGCAGAGGGAGGGGTTTGGGAGAGAAGGATTCTGCACAGGAAGGGGAATTTTTGGGTTCATGGTCTTTTCTAAAAATATCCTTCAAGCCGCCTTCGCTGCGACCTTGCCGCTGCATCCTTCGCACTCGAATGCAGTTGCTCCCTAAACGTGCTCGCTTTTGAAGCTCACCTCGGTCGTCAGACTAGGTAATGGCCGATCCCCTTCCATCAATGTGGTTGAATGCACAAATCCATCGCTTTGGCTGGACCATCGGCCCTTCCTCTCCATCGCCACCTAATCACGGTCACCATTCGAAAAGTCCTCCGTTGAGGTGGAGAATATGTCAATCTCCCTCCTTTGGTCGAACAAGAGGACGTCGACGTCTTCTCTTCTCCCCTCCTAGAGTAAGCTCGCGGATCTTTTCCACTGCCCTCTCTGACTATCGGCTCCTCCACACACGTGACAGCCACCCTCGAACTACATAGCTTGCAACGACTCAGATGGCTTCGGCACGTGCACGCATCTTCGCCGCCCTTTGCATGCAATGTCTTGCCTTCCAATGAGCTCAGTCGCCACCTCTACCGCTCGAGCACCGACCACGCTCCTCCTTGCCTTGCCGAGCCTACTGCAAATATGCCAGTTGAACCCCCTGTTGATATCTCATTTTTACACATGTCACACGTACATCACTTTATTTTTACATTTTTGCATATTTCAGTATAGTTTTTCATGCATGAGTCTTAACTTTGCTAGTATTTGGGTCAAACTAAATCCAAATCCAGCATTTTAACACAAGTTTCAGCACCTTTCCATACATGCGCAACCATTCAACAATCATTTCTAGCCCTTCGGAAGTCTCTACCTTAATGCAGGGAACTTTCGAACCCCCCTAAGGCTAATTGGCTTCACTTTTCATATGTTCGGAAGATTCTAGCCTTGGTCGGGAAGTTCCAAACCTCTTTTGGGTAAGTCTCTTCCTGCCTTAGCCCTCGGAAGAATTCAACATAGGTTCAGAAGTTTTGAACCTCCTTAGTCTGAACTCCTTCCCCCTTCTTTAATTTTCTTAGGTCCAAAAGATTCTAGCCTTAGTCCGGAAGTTCCAAACCTTTTTAGGTTAAGTTTCTCACTTCTTGCTTCAGAAGATTTTAGCCCTCATTTGGAAGTTCTGAACTCCCTTGGGTTGGATCCCTTCCTTCCTTCTTACTTCTTCTCGCTTCAAAAGATTCCAACCCTTGTTCGGAAGTTCCGAACTCCCTTGGCTGGATCCCTTCCTTCCCACTTACTCCTTGCTTCGAAAGATTTTAGCCCTCATTTGGAAGTTTTGAACTCTCTTGGGCAAGATTTCTTCCTTCCTTCTTACTTCTTGCTTCAGAAGATTCCAACCCTCGTTCGGAAGTTCTGAACTCCCTTGGGCTGGATCCCTTCCTTCCTTCTTAGTTCTTCTCGCTTCGGAGGATTTCAACCCTCATTTGGAAGTTCTAAACTCCCTTAGTTTGAATTCCTTCCTTCTTCCTTACTGTTGACACTACAAATTTACAATCCTATGTCCTTTTGTGAATTTTTGTTCTTCATGAATCATAGAATCAATGTTCTGTAAAGTTGGTATAACGATGGTCCATCATTATAATGATTTTTTTATTCTATTAAAATAGAATTTTTCAGAATATCATTTGGAATTCGTTATTCCGATTTTGAGTTTCACAATGACATGTGTTTTTCTCACTAGAAACTAAAAAAATTTATGGTCTTTTCAAAGTGAAAGTAAATTGCACAATGAAAGTTGACACAATTTAATTAAGGTAAAAACTAAGAAAACTATTCAAACTCAAAAGTGTGTATTTTATAGATGTTAATTCATATATTTTATTGAGTTCTAGTTGCATTTTGCATTGGATAATGATAATTAAAAAGTTAACTATATTTTTAAACACTGCATGTTTATTCACTTTATTGATACATGAATTAAGTTTTAAGTCGTGAAAATTATATATGAATATTTTAGCGATTGTATACTAAAAAGAAAATGATGAAATGATGACCAATAGCTTAGTTTACTGACAAATTAGTTAACTCACAGAAAAAATCACCATTCATGTTTAAATTACAAAGTCTGTGAGTAAAGACATTTACCAACGAACTTACTCTGTTGGTAATCCAGTTTATCAATAGACCTGAGTATTTCTTTTTTTGTGTAATGAGTTTTACTGATATAATAGCAAATACAATTGTAGTGGATGATAAAACATGCTGAATTATTTCTCCTATAATGTGACTTGCTTCATAGAAATGTATTTTTGATAAGAAATTGTAGGGAAATACACATAAGAGTTAGAGTTGAGAAATTCAATTTAGCAAATGTTCAATTATGGAGAATGTGGACTGACAGGGAATGAAAGTGGGCTTGCACGGGACAATCCTACATGCCTAGATGAAGGTGTTGCACCACGTCTTTGATAATTGTTAGCTGAGGAACTACCACTCCCTCAGTCGATAAAAGGAGTCCCTTAGCCATGAAACCCCCCTTGCCCCTCTCCTTCATCCAAACATTGTCCGCAATCATACCCTCCATCTTCCACCATACACCCATTCACTTCTTTCTAGGAAGAAATTGATGACCTCTTCTTCCTCTATCTTTCCCTATTGTATTTACTATTCTTTTTTCTACCTGAGCGTATCCTTGAAGGAAAGATTCCTAGCGTCAGTTGCTTCTTCCTCTATTCCTTGGTCAAAATACGGAGTGACACCTAGAAAATCATTCAAGGTTAAAAGGAAAGTTCACCAACTTGATGACCTGGTGGGCTAGAAGTAATGACAAAAAGAGTACTTGGCTTAAGCAAGTTTTGGATAGTGAAAATTGCAGTGGATAATTAGGTATTCTCTTATTTTCCTTTCCTTTGCTATATATTAAATGTGTTGTACTGTATTGTTGAATGGTATTACGTTTGTGAGATTAATTATGTGTGTGTTTTGTTTTGTGTGTTGTTTGTAATCCCCTTAAAACAAAAAATGAATAAAATAGAAGCAAGCAATTTGTATAAATTCAAAGAATCGAGAATTATATTCACTTGAAATTTCAACTTACCTTTTGCCAACGAGGAAGTCCATTGATTAAGTGGTTTACTCACGAACTAACTCTGTTGGTTAAGCTACTGTCGAGCCTATTGATCAGTTCATCTAGCAAGCCATTTGACTTGCACCTTTTGTGCTAAAAAAATCTCACGCTTATCATATCTGCATAGTTGGCCTTTTAAAAGAGTGAGCCACTCAAAGGCATCCGCCGTCCACTCTCGACAAATGTCCACATCAAGTGAACTGATTTCCGAAAGAATCCTATCTTTCTTGAGAAAAATGTTGCCAAAAGTTTCCTAATTCCATGTCTTCAAAATAGCCTTGAGCTTCCTAAGCTTTATGGAGAAGTTTAAAATGGGGTTGTGAGCAACCCACCCACTCCATTCCTTCTTGATCACCTTCTCAAAATCCTCATGGGAATGTCACATTCTTTGGTATCTGAAGGTCCTAGGACCCCAATTCCTGACCATTCACCTTGTGACTACCATCAGTGCATGATCCAAATAGGTTCTTTCCATATATAAAATGATGGCATCATGAGACTACAAAAATTCTATTAGGGATAATCTCTAATTAATTATCCTCAATGTTTTGATGAAGAATTAATGTTCCTAATCTTTAACAAAACTTATTTTGATGTGTAAGTGTTATTAAGTGCACATAGGAAAATACAGGTTTGAAAGAAAATTGCTAAGTCCAAATTCCACGAAGAGCTCATTACCTTTATGTATTTAACATGAGGAGCTCGTTGAATTTGAGAAAGCACAATGAAGAGTCTGTGGTCAATAAGTCACTGAATAAAGAATCAGGTGTATTCGCAACGAGGAGTCTGTTGAATTCACACATTCAACTTGAAGAGCTCGTTGTTAATAGGGAAATTCCATGAACATAACTTTGTTGAATTTACCAAACTTTAAAATATTTGATCTAATTAATCAATTATATTGCCACGTGAATTACACGTGCCTATCTGTAATAAAATAACCGTTGATCCTATGTTTTAGGAGATATATTTTTGCAGATAAGGAAGACGAAGATCTAATGCTAACTTGGAAAATGGATTAGTAGATCTCATGCCAATTAATTGGGATCATTATGCTTGATGGATTGAAGATTAGATAACGTGGATAACTGAAGGTTAAAAGAAAAGCATTTCAAACTGAAGAAAGTTTCAAAGTAGTAACCCATGTTCAGCCACTTCAAGGACAGATCGTGTGCTATGATTGTTACAAGGATGAGATGATTTGAGCACTATAAATAAACCTATAATCAAGGTGATCGAATTTGAACCCTAGGTCCTAAAAGTTTCACCAAGCTCAGAATTATAGAAGGCTGCTTGAGATTGAAAACTTGGAGAAAGCTCTGTTCATGTGAAGATCTGAAGAAGTTATTTCTCCATCCTTTGTAATTCTTAATTTATGAGAAAAACTCTCTTTGATGTTGTTCTAAACATGTAAGTTTTTCTCAACGCTTAATTTGAGTTTGATAGCCTGACTACGAGGGCTGTTTGTAGTAAATAGAACAAGGAAGAATCTGCGTATTGTCTTTTAGATTACTTTGAGCTTTTGCAACAAAGAGTTCATTGTGAAAGGGGTTTCTCAACAAAGAGTTCGTTGAGATAATGGAATTTCAATGAAGGGTCCGTTGAAATTCAGAGTACTCAACAGTATATAGTGAGCTATTGATTAAGGTTTAGCTGCGTGTTAAACTAGAGTACATTGGGATCTGTATAGCTATTAGTGGGTTGTATTAGATAGATTTAATCTGCGAGATTAAAGACTTATACACTAGGTTGGGAGTGAACCAAAAACTCTTGAGGTTAGTAAATTCTTGAGTGAGCCTCAAGGAGTGGAGTACCCAAGTTGGGGAACCACTATAAATTTTCTGTGTTGTGGTTTGTTTATTTTTTAAATTCCGCAAAGTTTCTTAAACAAGCTATACAACTTAATTCACCACCCCTCTTAAGTAGCTATCGATCCTACAATCTAGTTTTTACTGTTTTAATATATTTAATGGCTACTTCTAAAGGTCATAGCATCCATAGGCCCCCACTTTTTGATGGAACTAATTATGGGCATTGGAAGCTAAAAATGACTATTTTTATACAATCAATTGATTTTGAGTTGTGGGGTGTTTTCGAGGAGAAAACTCTTGTCTTAGAGAGACCCTTTTCTAAATGGACCGATGAGGAAAGAAAATTACAATAGTTGAATGTCAAAGGCAAGAACATTCTCTTCTGTGCTTTGTCTCAAGATTAGCTCAACAAAGTCTCTACCTATAACACTACTAATGAGATTTGGCATGCCTTAGAGGTTGTCAATGAAGGCACTAGTCAAGTGAAGGAGTCTAGAATAAATCTTCTAGTGCATCAGTATGAACTATTCAAAATGCATGATATTGATATCTTAAATTCTGAAATTAAGAATTTGAAAACCAAACTGCATGTAAAGGTGTCAATCGTGTCATGCCACTGACACAACATGATTTTGGGTTGGCATGGCCCACACCTCCAACGGGTCAACCCAGGCACGACCTGTGGTATGAAAAAATACTATTCGTGTCAGTCAATGACATGATTTTGACTGACACGATTTTTTAATTAATTTATTATTTATATATATTTAATATTTAAATTAATAATTAAATTTTTTTAAAATATTTATTTAATTAACAAATAACAACATTCAATATTCAAGTATTCAACCATCAATATTTAAATTTAATTCAACAATCAACATGACAACATTCAACAACTTAATAAATAAGACAACAATGCATTTAATTAAATTATTTTATTTATTTATTAATGAATTACATATTTTATATTTACATTATTACAAATTTACAATTACATTTTAAAAAATTTTACAACAAAATTAAATTACATTTTTGAAAAAATTACAAATTGAAAAATAAAAATTACAATGTTTTAATTATGAAATGTTTAAGTTTGAGAGTTGCTTTGTAAATTCTTCAACTTGATCTTGTTTATGAAGTCAAGCAAGCTCCTCGTCTTTTACACACATTAATGCTTCTATTATATCTTCTTTAAGCTTGCATCTTCGATCATTAAACACATTGTCACTCATGTTGAAAACCTATTCACAAGCTATTGAAGACACTGGAATTGTTAATAAATCATTTGCCGATATTTATAATATTGAAAAATCATTGATTGTTGCCTCCACCAATCTAAAACATCAAATGTATTTAAATTAGAATGTTGAGCAAATAATAATGATTGGTGATTGGTTGAATTAAAAGTAATTAATTCTTCTTTAGATACTATAGGATTATATTTGTATGATGATGATGTTGGAATATCTTCATCAAATCTTGGATCTTGTAAAAATGCCCAAGAATCTGAAGATGGTCCAACATTTGATTCTGGTATTATGCACATTGGTGGAGGAGAATGTTCTATTCTTAATCCATATCTTTGTGTGTATAAATCAAACATTTGATTTAATTATTCTTCTATTGTAATAACATTTAATCCTAAATCTACACCTAAACCCATTTGTATTCTCCTAATTAATTTACTAGCATATCTTATTTTACACCTAGGATCTAAGCATACACTCAAAATATATAATGTAGGGATTTCATTCCAATATTTTAAATTTTTTTGTTTCATTCTATTTACATTTTGTTGGAAAAATGGATATGCCTCATATTTATTAAAAACTCGTGAAATATCATATAAATGATGCAACGCATAGACAAATGTTGAATAATAAATTTCTGAAAATCTAATTGTTGCATCATAAAAAGGTTTTAAAAATTCAACAAAACATTTTACAATTTTAAAATGATCATCATTTAATTGTTGTTGATAATCATCACAATGATGATGATTATACATAGACATTATTGAAATTTCATATGGTAATACACTTTCTAACATTAAATATAATGAATTCCACCTATGTTGAACATTTAAAGAGAATTTTTTATGCGGCA